>PVJA010034218.1:0-22710 GCA_004027025.1 Myocastor coypus | reverse complement strand
AGAACCTTTGTTTGTTTATTCACTCATTTTTATGGCTGGCTCAGCCTGCCCTGAGGGCAGGGCTGGTGCAGCATGTGGTGCTGGGGATCAAACTGTGGTCCCTGAAGCCACCCAAGCTTTCCCAAGCAGGTGCTTTAGACTACTGAGCCATCCCGCTGGGCCCCAAATAAATGTTAAGAATGACTTCTCCAGTTTTGTGAGGTATATTGATGGTATTTTGATAGGAATTGCATTAAATCTTTGTAGCAATTTAGGGAGTGTGGCAGTCTTCACAATGTTGGTTCTTCCTATTGAGGAGCAGGGAATATCTTTCCATTTTCTGAAGTCCTCTAAGATCTGTTTTTGAGAGTAATGTAGTTGTCACTGAAAAACTCTTTTACTTCTTTTGTTAGGTTAATTTGTAATGCTTTCATTTTCCTCAGTGCTGTTGTAAAAGGTACTGTTTCTCTAATTTCTCTCTGAGTGTGTTTGTTATCTGTATAGAGGAATGCTATTGACTTTTTGTCCTGCTACACTACTGAATTTGTGTATTAATTCTAGTAGCTTCTTGGTGGAGTTCTTTGGGTCTTCCAAGTAGACTATCATATCATCTGTAAATAATGATAATTTAACTTCTTCTTTACTTATTCTTACTCCTTTTATTTATCTCTCTTGTCTAAAGGCTGTAGCTAATGACTCTAGAGCTATATTAAATAGGAGTGGTGAAAGAGGACATCCTTGTCTTGTACTAGATTTGAAAGTAAAAGATTTCAGTTTTTACACATTTAGAATTATGTTAGCTGTTTTTCCTGCTCATGTTTTTATTCTTTAAAATAAATGAAAATTATTTAAAAAAAAACAGAATTTTGTTAGCTGTTGGATTGTCATAGATGGTTTTTATCAGGTTGAGGCAAATGCCCTCTATTCCAAGTTTCTGCAGGACTTTGAACATGAATGAGAGTTGGACTTTGTCAAAAGCCTTCTGCATCCATTGAAACAATCATGTGAGTTTTGGCTTTGGCTCTATTGATATAGTGTATTACATTTATATATTTATGTATACTGAACCATCCTTGCATCCCTGGGATGAATCTTACCTGTCATGGTGTATAATCTTCTTGATGATTTGTTATATTGTAGTAGTGAGGACTTTATTGAGAATTTTTTCATGTATGTTAATGAGAGAAATTGGCCTGTAGTTCTCTTTTTTAGTTGCATCTCTCTATGATTTTCATATCAGTGCCATACTTGCATCTAGTTATGATTTTGGGAGGTTTACTTCCTTTTCCATTTCATTGAAGAGTTTGAGGAGTGTTGGGATTATGTCTTCTATAAATTTCTTGTAGAATTCAATCGTCAATCCATCAGGTGCTGGACTTTTCTTTGTGGGTAGGCTTTTTATTGCATTTCATATTTCATGGGCTGTTATTGGGTTGTTGAGAGATCTTCTATCTTCTTGATTGAGTTTTGGTAATTTGTACCTTTCTAGGAACTTGTCTGTTTCTTCTGTGTCTTCAATTCTTTGAGAGTAAAGATTCTCAAAGTAGCTATTTATGATCCTGTGGGTCTGTAGTAATTTCACCCTTTTTGTTCCTTATTGCTTGAATTTGTGTCTTTTCCTCTTTTTTGATAAGATTAGCTAGGGGCTTATCAATTTTATTTAATCTTTCAAAGAACCAGCTTTTTGATTTGTTAATTCTTTGCAACATTGTCATTGTCTCAATTGAATTAGTTAGTGCTCTAATCATCATAATTTCCTCCCATCTTTGGGCTTTTGAATTCGTTTGCTCTTCTATTTCTAGTTGGTTTAGGAGTTGCATTAGCGCAGTGGTTCTCAACCTATGGGTTGCAACCCCGGCAGGGGTTGAACGACCAAAACACAGGGGTCGCCTAAAGCCATCAGAAAATACATATTTAAATCCATGCTATGCCATGTTGAAATGTTATTTATTGGAATTAGTAATAAGTGCTTCTCAACATATAATTAAAATTGTTTTGTGATTAATCACTATGTTTACTTTATGTTTGATTTATAGCAATGAGAATACATAATGCATATCAGGTATTTACATTCCAAATAATAACTGTAGGAAAATTACAGTTTTGAAGTAGCCACCAAAATTATTTTTTGATTTGGGGTCACCACAACATGAAGAACTGTATTGCGGGGTCACAGCATTAGAAAGATTGAGAACCACTGCATTAGAGTATTTATTTGTTCCCGTTCTGTCTTTTTAATGTATGAATTCAGAGCTATAAATTTCCCTCTAAGAACTGCTTTCATTGCATCCCATAAATTCCAGTAAGTTGTGTTAGAATTTTCATTAAATTATAGATACTGTTTAATTTCTTGTTTAAGTTCACCTGTAACCCACTGGTTGCTGAGAAGGGTATTGTTTAATTTCCATGTATTTCTGGGATTCTTGTGGTTTGTTTTGTCATTTATTTTCAATTTCATTGTACTGTGGTCAGATAGTATACATGGGATAATTACTATTTTCTTGGATATACTTAACCATGACCTGTGGACTAATATGTGGCCTATTTTAGAAAGTGTCCCATGTTAAGTTGAAAAAAAATGTGTATTCTGAAGTGGTTGGTTGGAACATTCTGTTTGTGTCCACTGAGTCCAGTTGTCCCAGGTTCCCTTTCAGATCTGCTACTTCTTTGCTAATGTTTTGTCTGCTTGACCTATCTTTTTGGGCTAAGGGTGTGTTAAGATCTGTTAAGATTGTGGTGTTGAGTTGGGGGTGGTGGCTCACGCCTGTAATCCCAGCACTTGGGAGGCTGAGGCAGGAGGATCGGTGCGAGTTCGAGACCAGCCTGGGCTACAAAAGTGAGCTCAAAGCTAGCCTGAACTGCACAGGGAGATCCTGTCTCAAAAAGACAAAAAAAAAAAAAAAAAAGATTGTGGTGTTGGATGTTAGAATTTTCATGTCCATTAAGGCTTGTCCCATATAACTTGGTTCTCCCATGCTGAGTGCATACATATTTCTGAGTGTTACCTCTTTGTCCTGAATTTTTCCCCTAACCAGTATGTAGTGGCCTTCTTTATTTCATTTGCTCAATCTTGGTTTGAAGTTTAGAGTGTCTGCAAACAATATTGCTACCCCTGTTTTTTTTTTGTTTTTGAGTTGCTGTATTGTTTTTCAATTGCTTAACTTTTAGCCTATCAGTTTCTTTATGAGTTAAGTGTGTTTCTTATATACAGCATATTGTTGTATTTTTGTTTCCTTATCCAGTCTCAGTCTATTTCTTTTAGTTGGAGAATTGAATCCATTTACATTGATGGTTATAATTGAAACGTATTAACTTATGATTGACATGTCTTTTACATACTACTGTTCAGCATTTTTTTTTTTTTTGCCTGTGTTCTATTGGTTGCCCTATTTGGTGGGTTCTTTCTGTTCTCATTTGTTCAGTTGGGGCCATTTTGGTCCCTCTCTAAAATTTTTTTAGTGTACTTTGTAGGGTTGGCTTTGATGTCATAAAATTCTTTAATTGTTGCTTGCCATGGAAGTATTTCATTTCTTCATACTTGAAAGAGAGTTTTTCTGGGTATAGCAGTGTGCACTGGAATTTGTTCCATGGAAGACTTGAAGCACTCTCCTCCATGGTCTTCTTGACTTCACGGTTTGTGTAGAGAAATCTGTCATTATTCTGATGGGTTTTTCTTTAAGTGTGATCAGTTTGTTTTCTCTAGCAACTTTATTTATTTATGTATTTATGTTCCAGAACATTTGTTTGTTTGTTTGTTTGTTTATTTATTTATTTATTTAATGGCTGGCTCAGCCTGCCCTGAGGGCAGGGCTGGTGCACCATGTGGTGCCGGGGATTGAACCGTGGTCCCTGCAGCCAGCCAAGCTTTCCTAAGCAGGTGCTTTCGACCACTGAGCCATCCTGCCAGGCCCTCTAGCAGCTTTTAGTGTATTATTCTTCTTCTGGACTTCTGGGATCTTGACTATTATATACCTGGGTTTGTTTTTAGTTGGGTTGATGTTATTTCAAGTTCTGTATGCTTCACTTACCAGAATGTCAGATTGTGTTCTCATATTTGGAACGTTTTCTGCTATTACTTTTGCCCATATTCTTTTTATATCATTTGTATTGACTCCTTCTTTCTCATTGATTCCTATTAATCTCATGTTGTTCATTTTTGCATCATCTTGCATATGTCGAATTATTTTTTGTGCATCCTAGTTGTTTTCAAGAGATCCTTTCTTACTTTTCACTAGCTGTGACTGTGTCTTCAAGATCTGAGACTCTATCTTTACTTTCATCCACATGGTTTTGCCAGCTTATGACTGAGATTTTATTTTCTTTTATATCTCTTTGAAACTGTTTCATGTGATCTATTTCTTTCCTATATTGCTCAATCAGGGAATCCATCATTTTTTAATTTTCATCTGATTTTTTTATCAATGTCTTCTTTAATAGTACTGAAGTTTGTCATTATAGTAATCCTTTCTCCTTCTAGTTTGGAAATTATTTCTGCTCTGTTTTCCTCTCTACCTTTGTGTAGTTGTTCCCCTACTTTAAATTCTATTGATTCAGAGATGTCTTTTTTAACTTTAGAGGTTATTTCTGCTCTGGTTTCCTCTATACTTTTCTGCAGTTGTTTTTCCACTTCAGAGTCTATTAATTCATGCATTTCTTTTCTTTACTTCAGATGTTATCTTGGATCTGACTTTTTCTATATGTTTCTGCACTTGTCTGTCTACCTCAGATGCTAGCAATTCAGAGATTTTTGTCTGTATGATTCCCATTTTCTTCCATAGTAGTGTCTCATGTATTTGTTGTGGGTGAACTTCGGACCTGAGATTGGATCTTGCTCCTTGTCTTTATCATTTTATATAGCAGTGATCTCTGCACATTCTTGAAGTTATGCAGTTAGCACCTATGGAAATTTGTATCTGGATCCACCAAGCTTGTTTCCCTCCACACGTTTCTAGCTGTGAGTTGGAGCTCAGCCTATTCAGGTCAGTGCGTGGAGTCGAATCTGAGGCTATTGATGGTTCGGTGGATGGACCTGGCTTATCTGTAATCCAAGCTCTTGGGAGGCTGGCTGCAGCATGGCCTGGTTGGGATGGCCTAAAATAAATTACTTTTCTCATCAGAAATAAAATTGCAAATGTCTCTTTGTTAGATTTTGTTCTATTTTATTAATATCAAAAAGGTAATTTTTAAAAATACTTTTTGGCAATGAAGCCTTATCCCTTTAATTTTAAGACAAAGTCATGCTCAGTCACAATTTAGCCTAGGCAGGCCTCAAATAATGATCCTCCTGCCTCAGCTTCCCAAAGTGCTGGGATTATAGATGTGCCTCACTGTATTGGGCCATATTTTTAAATATTAGCCAAGCTTTTCTCCATACCTGTGTTTAAATACCTTACATTTTATCACTTAATCATTAATGCTTAGTTTCTCAAGAGTGGAGGTTGTAGCAGCAAATCCAACGTTAAGTTTTGGAAGCATAAATCCATATGCACATTGGTTCCAAATAATAGTAAGAAAAGATGAAGATCTAGGCTGGCCATAGCAGAATATTTTCTGGACTAGAAAAAAGAGCTGAAAGAGAGTAAAAGAATTAGTGCCAGTATGCACCACTGAGAAAGCCATGTGTTCTTTCTCCATTGCTGAACCTTGTTTGGGGTGGGGAGTAGAGAGAAAGAAGGAGAGAGTGAAAGGGAGATAGCTAATAAATCTGTACAGTTCAAAGGAGATCAAGGGGGATAGGGAGGAAGACAATATGAGTGGAAGGAAGATGTGGAGTGGGGATAAGAAAGGAGGAGGCAAAAGAGAAAAACTCTGAAAGCAGAGACTTGCGTCATTTGAGCCCTACTCCCAACTAGAGTTTTTGGAAGTTTCATTCCTGTTACATCCTGGGAGATGTAGAATGAATCTATTTTAATGGTAATAAAGTGTTGAATTTAAGAAATATTTAGATACTGTGTCTTTTAATCAAGACCTTCTAGGTTCAAGAGATATATCTGTGTATGTAAGTGGGATGGTGTGGACAATAATACTGGGGATTTATGCTGGTCTGTGGAAAGGAGCAGTTAATGTTTAATCTGTTTTGTCTCCTTTTATCAATTCTTTCACTTTTTTCCCTTCTTAATTTCTATATATATCTTTCTTCTTTCTTCAAATTTATATGTATATATCTGTTAATATGAAAGACTAGTTGAAGACCTCACTATGCTTTGCAAAAAATGCTGTGAAATTCATATTATTTTGTTAAGTGAAATTCCTACCACTTGTAATTTTTTTGTCTTAATAATATTTTGTACTTTCTTTAAAAAAATAGGAATTATTTAGAAAAGATTTTACTGATAATGTCAAGGTACTGGACACTTGTTCCTCTTTTAAACATGTTAATAGGAATAAATATTAAATATTTAAAATTAAAAAATAAGACCTTCATATTTATAACATTGTTTTGAATTTAATGGCAACACATAAAAAGGAATTCAAATTCCTACCTTTAGAATTTTCAAAAGGAGTCTATCAGAAAACATGCCAAATTGTTAAGTGACTATCTTCAGCTGGTGGGGTTATGAATGCTTGTCATATTTGTACCACTATGACTTTTGAAAAATTCTTTTTGTAGTAGGGTATCTTTTTCATTATTATTTGCTTGGTTAAGCCTTAGTTATAATGAATAGTTGGACCTGCTGTTTCCTCAGAGATAACTCAGGGATTAGAGAATATGTCTTACATTGTGTTATTTATCACTTTGAGATTTACCACATGAAAATAAATCAATAAATATTATCATATACCTTTTTATAAGAAATATAGGATTAAAAAGACCAGCTCTGGTTAAAAATTACTTCATGTTTTTATATATTATTTTTACATTGAAAAGTAGTCAGATTTGATAAAGCTTCTAAAAACATGTTTTACCATGTTAAAAACAATAAGAAATAGTTAAAAAATTAGAAATGATACAGATATTTCACTAAGCAAAAATGATAGGTATTCAACAATTGTTATATTATATATTGTTGTCTTCAAATTGTGACATGAACATGGGCAGTGAGCTACACTTCTTTTGCTGAGAGGGTAATGGGTTATTTTTTTTTCTTTGTGTTTTAGGGAAGGGTCTACAGGGTGTTCAGGTTCTCATGATTAGATCAGATTTGTAGTAATTGACCTGTTTACATCCTCCAAAGTGATGGGATTACAGGTGCACACCACCATGCCCAATCTCAGGGCCAGCACATTAGCCCCAGGGATTGACCCCCTTGTGCTTGCAGGTGCTTTAATCTGCTGAGCTATTTTGGCTGGTCCTGAAGTGGGTTAATATTGTGGACACCTCATTCTCTGATTACCATAGTATATTGAAATAATTATCCATTTCTTCCTGGACCTTAGCTCACCTTTGGGAAAGAGAAAGATTTCCTAACTTATTTTCCTATCTTTATATCCCTATAACAAAATAAATGCTTACTAAATCTTTGTTGAATTGACTAATAATGAAGATTAATATAAAATTATGTTATGGTTTGTTAAAATTATAGTTTAAAAAGATTTTATATTACAAAAGGAACACTTGTTTATAAATAAGTGATATTTATAGTATTCATTGGAAAACTCAGAAGATTATAGTAAAATCACAACACAGATTATGGTTATATAAAATATATCAAAGCATCAAATATAAAATATATATGAACATTATTTAATAATAATTTGATTGCTTATATGAAGGTAAGAAATTGTTATGAAGTTGGAATTTTTTCTTTCTCAAATGTTTGCCATCTTTCTTTGACGGAGTGCAAACTCCCTAGTAAATATTTTCTTGTTTTTCATAATTTAAGAATGTATAGTAAAATTCACACATAAGACACTGTAAATAATGATTATTTTCATGTAAGTCTTTATAACTTGACCTAGAAAGGACACAGTAAAGATTATTTTTCCATAAAATTAACTCTATAATAAGTGTGATATTGATTATTTTCTAGTCAGAAATAGAAATGAAACATTCAGGACCATTTATCAAAGACAGTGATAATTAGGCTTAAGGCTGATAATTGGAGAAGTAATAAATTGAAGCATGTATATATTTTATGTTTATATAACAAGGAAGGAAAAATTAAATGTTTTTCCTCAAAAAGAAATTCCTTTAGAATCATAAATCTCTATGGTAAGGGTGAGAAAAATGCTATTAAAAGCTAACCATTTGTTTTCTACTCTACCTCTGGTTTTTAAGTAGTTTTTCAATCCTTTTTATATCCTTTCTTCAAAAGTGATTTTTTTCAAATGTATTTAGTGTAAATACTAATGTATTTAGTAGAGGCCTTACAAGGCCTTACTACACAGATCAGACTCCTAGTGATCCTCCTGTTTTCAGTCTCCTAAGTGCTGAGATTACAGGTATGTGCCATCATCACCGTATCAGCATGCTCCTGAGGCAGCGCCAACAGGACATGCCAAGGATCAAACCTCGGTCCTTGTGTCTGCCTAAGCAAGTACTTTAATCCACTGAGCTATCTGGCTGGCTTGTAATGATCCTTTTTTGAATGTAGGGTCTATCTCATTTATTTCTGTGTAGTGTTAGCACATGGTAGGGACTTAAGTTTTACTGAATTAAATTTAAGTAAGATTGAATTAAATGTTCTCTATTCCTCAGTTTAGAGAGTAGGAATTGTATCAGTTTCCTTGTAAGGCAAATTGATGCAAAAAGTGAAAATCAGGTCTTTGTCTCAGTTTTCAGGATTGAAACAACTGTAATTTAAGAGAAGTGGGAGTTGGAAGGTTTTTTTTTTTGAACCTGGACCTTAACTCAACGTTGGAATAAGTTTCATAGCTACTTATTTCATGTATTTCTTTCTGATCGGTCATGGCTAAGATTACTTGGGGTATCAAGAATATCTGTGAAATGGATATGATTTGTTATCTTTAAGTTGTAGCCTATGAAGAGGTCCCTTACTTTATATCAGGTTTTAAAATGGATGCTCTTACCCTTTTTTGTAGTACTAAAATCTAATTATAAGACATTTTTGGTATAGTTGTAGTGGTAAGTCAGCTAAATACTTATGGATTGATGTACTTGCCAAATCTACTTAATATACTTCAAATTGTTCAGACATTTTTATAGATCCTGAGGAATAAAGCTACAAATGGATTAAACAGAAATGAGTGTATATAAATGTAAGTGTATAAAGAGTGCTGTGATGCATTTTCACATGTGAAAATTAGTAATTCTTTGCAACATTTATCTTGCAATGTCTCTGATATAGTGTTAAATTCAGAATATATTTTTAAACTCATTGCTCACCTAATATTAATCTGTTTTACATTAAAACATTCAAAAGCACAAGACTTTGAGATCTAAGCCAGAATCATAATATTGAAAAATCCAGTACTAAAAGATATTTTTTCTTTCAATGTCAATGTTGGCAATAACCTTTAGAATGCAATGTTTTCTTCAAATGCAATCAATATTAAATGATCTCTTGGCTAAGATAAACATTGTGTTAATGTGCGTATCTTACCTCCCAGGGCTTAAAATAGCAAAAGGAGGTAAGAACTGAAAGTACCTTAAATCCATGCTGACTTGTACACTTGGGGTACAAATTGAGGTCAGCAGTAGTCTTAGGATACAGGACAGATGAAGGAAGGAAGCACACCATGGTGGCTGTGTTCCTTTCCTATTGGTCACGGTATGAGTAGCTGAAAAAAAAAGTTGACTTTTCTGTTTAGTGGTTTTTGTAATCCCTCTGTGCATGATTGGCTGGTGGCCAACCCTTGTTTTATTTCATTCTTTAGAGTGGAAAATTCCACTTTAATACTGCTAGCTATGACACAAAATAGCAACAGAAACAGTTCTTCACGCGCAGTAGGACTAGAACATTTTGTTGTCTGAACAAATTCAGTCTTCCGTTCCTTAATGTGATGTCTGAAATGATGGCTTCAAATTATCGGAACAGAATTTCACTGGATTTCAAAATCTAGGTTAAACAAAATCACTTTAGTCACCTAGTATGTAAGGAAACTATTTTTTTTAAAGACTTATTTATTTATTTATTTATTTTCTTGTTTCAGAACCTTTATTTGTTTATTTACTCATTTTTATGGCCGGCTCAGCCCGCCCCGAGGGCAGGACTGGCGCCGCATGTGGTGCCGGGTCCCTGAAGCCGCCCAAGCTTTCCCAAGCAAGCACTTTAGACCACTGAGCCATCCTCCCGGGCTCCTGTAAGGAAACTTTATGGTAGAGGAAAAAACTCTGAATTAGAAGCAATAAAAAGAACTACTTGGGAATAATTTTCATAAAGTATACCCCTAGCTAATTCCTCTTCTATCCCCCATTGAATATGTCTCACAACTTCCAACTCATATAATGTATTGTTGAACAACTCATGCAGTTTGGTTTTCTTGTCTTTTGTCTCTCTCACCTTAGTGTTTGAAAATTAATGGAAAAGTTGAGCTATAGAATTTTATGATTTTCTTAGTAAAAATTCTATCTAGTGGTGATTTTTTCTCCCCAGGTATTGCCAGTTCTATACTTCTTTATTAGATCTTGCTTAGTATGTGGATATTTTATCTCATGGTTGTGTGTTCTAAGATAGCTTACAAGATAGAGATAGTAGATTAAATTAAGTTATTTTCTGTTCATCATATTTTTTCCTGCTTTCTTTATATTTAGCATCTTGTATCAGAAGCCCATAGAAATATGTTTTCCTGGTCTTTAGAAGTAGTCTGTTATCATAAACCTGGTAAGTCCTATTACTGGTAGAAAGTTCTGGTATATAGTAAGTGCTCAAGCAATGATTATTCTAGCATAACATCGTTGTGGTTTAACAATGTATGTATTATATGAAAATATGACTAATGTAATTTAAATACAATTTTATGTAAATGTTGATGCTTGAATAACTTAGATTCTTAATTCAACAGAAGAGAAGCTATCATTAGTGTAAAAGGTTATTTGTGAATGTTGGTTATGGTCATCTGAATGGTAGGGAAGGTTTCATTTATCATTTTATGGTAAAAAGCCAAGTTGAGCCCTGAAGCAGTGAGTTCCTAGTTAGATACCTTGTAATTTATTTATTCTGTATTTTAAGGAGAAAAAAATTACAAAAATGATAGAGTTTCTAATCAAGATAATAGGAGATTAATAATGGTTAATATATTATACATTATTTTTATGTTGCTGAGATTACAAAATAGGCATGAAAGATCAAACATAAGCACGAACTGTTCTTTTAAATGAATTAATAGAAATAAGTAATGTATTTTAGCTACCTTGCTACCTTGTATATATATATATATATATATATATATATGTGTGTGTGTGTGTGTGTGTGTGTGTGTGTGCATATATCTATGATACCTTGTTATTTAATCCTTAGTATCTCAATGTGTTGTGAACAAATTAGCAAATATATTAAAGATTATGGTATACAAACTATTTCTTATAGAATCATATAAGTGTGACATATATATATATATATATATGTGTGTGTGTATATATATATATATATATATATATATATATATATATATATTGTTTTTGAGACAGGGTCTTCAGGGTCTTCAGTTCACTTTGTTGCCCAGGTTGGTACTGAACTCACAGTGATCCTTCTGCCTCAGCCTCCCAAGTGCTGGGACTACAAACATGCACCACCACACCTGGAAAAGAGCAGAATATACTTATTGAAGGAAAGTAAGCTTCTGTCTGAGAGAGAGACTGAAGGGGAGTTTTTTGCTCTCTAAAAACTGTATTGAGACTGAAACAGTTAACTAATTCTAACTACAGCAGGCATTATAGAAAACTTTGGTATATTGCTAAAAATTATTAATTTATTCTCCTGATTAAAGATTATAAAATCTGGTGAATTTCAAAATTTGGAATAAACTAACAATAATTTTTGGTCCTCTTCTTTTAACCCTGACAAGTCTTACTCCTTTTCATGTGCAATCTCCATACTCTTAGTCTGAGTTCCAATGATGTGTGGGTTTGTTACTTACAATACTCAAGATCCATGATGAATTTTATGAAATATGTGCAGTTACATAATGATGCTCATCAGACACTTCTCTTTCCACGAAAGTTTTTCTGACTTCCTTTCTTCCATGAGTTATTCAGATAATCTATTACTCTTACATGAGACTTTTAAGGAGAAGGTATATATTCTAGTGTTACCCTTGTCAGATTCATTATGTTTTATTTCTTCTTCTTCCTCCTTCTCCCCATCCTTGTCATCTTCATCATTGTCATTGTTGTCCTCCTCCTCTTCTCCTTCTCCTTCTTCTTTGTTTCTGTTGCTCCTGCTGTTCCTGCTCCTCTCCCTCCTCCTCCTTCTCATTATTATTATTATTTTGGCTGACTCAGCCCAACTGGAGGGTGGGGCTGGCACAGTATGTGGAGCTGAGGACTGAACTGTGGTCCCCTGTTCCTGCCTAAGCTTGCCTAAGCAGGTGCTTTAGACTGTTGAGCTATTCTCCAGCCCTTCATTGAGTTTTCATTGTACTTAAAATCTTGATTGTTTTTACTATCAGAATACTTTCTTGATCATTTTGTTGTGAAATCATAGCAACTCTTTATATTTAATGATATATGACTTAAGTTTCTCACAAGTTAAATTAAGTTTGAAAATATCCATTTACTATTGAGTTAATAATAACAAATATTTGATTTTTTTTTGTTGTTTCACTGAGATAAACTCAGTTTGGAGCTTGTTTTTTCTATTTAAAAAGAACTTGAATATTCACAGCAAAATACTTTGGAAACCTTCTTATTAACATCATCTTGTTTGAACTAATGCTTTTTAGGGTTCTGGAAATAAAATCAGTTGCTTTAAAGTGTCAAAATCAGACTGAGCTGGTTGGAGACTAGTTTGAACTCATTCATATAAGAAGTTAGCACTTAGGTGAAATTCTTAATGCCCATTGGACTGAGCATTGCAGGCTGTATTTTACATGAGTAGCCAGGTGTGGGCAGTGATACAGGGCTTTTGGGGGGATCTCATACTGGCCCAGGGATCCAAGGCATTCAGTGCAAAACCTGGCCAGCAGCCCGAGTGAGTAGGAGCCATGTGACTCTGGTGAGTTGGAGTGTGCAGTTGCCTCCTGCTTCAGAGCTACCTGATCCGAATACTAAGCAGAGTGAGTGCCGGGCCGAGTGTAAGACACCGAAGACACTGCAGAGTAAGGTGCTTATTCCAGAGGCATTACAAAACATGGAGATTAAAGACCAGGGAGCACAAATGGAGCCGCTGCTTCCTACGGTAAGAGACAACCTGCTGTCAAATACATTAACTGCTTTACTGCAAAACCTGTCAGGCAAATGATCTGCTAGCTAGGTACAGATAGTGCACTTTAGGGGTGATGGATTGCTTCAAAGACATAGGGGGGTCTCTTCCTATCTTGGGTGACTGAAATGCATATACCAAAGCACATGATTTTTTTTTTCTTTTTTCTCAATATGGATGCACTATGGTGATGAAATGTCTAATGTTTGCTGCTGCTTGAAGAAATGGCTAGCTTTTAGCAACAGGGGTAGTTGTATGTCTTGCTCCTTATTTGCTCCTGCCTGTCTCTGTTTCTCAGGCTGTACAGTGATGGCTAAAATCCGTGTAAAGAAGCCTTCGTTTATCCTATTTAATCTCTAATAAATTTTCTCCCCATGCCTCATCCTCAGGCAGTGAGGTGAGGGAATCTGCTGCTGTTGCATCTCTAGAGATTTAGCCTCTGCAGAAACCAGGGAAAAGGATCCTCTGTGTGTGTGTGTGTGTGTGTGTGTGTGTGTGTGGTGTTCTGCCAGTCTCTTTCTCCCTAAGGGAAATGTGTCATGGTTCACGTACAAAGAAGATATGCATCTATTTTTTGGGGCAGACACACGATTCAGTATGTATCTCAGGTTTCTGGGCTGTCATTTTCAAATAGCTCATCTGTTTATCTCTAGGTCCTTAAGCTATCTCCCTCCTCCCTTGGATTAATTTTTGGAGAAGTGATTGATTTGCCTCTTATCCTCCCTACAATCTCTCTTTCTCTGTCTGGTTCGTAGACTTTGGAGATCTTCAGAAAACATTTTTTTTTTTTTTTTTAGTCTAGAGCAGTTGACGTTGTTGTCTTCAAAGGGTGGAGGGAGAAAACCCCAGTATTTTCTTGACGCAGCAGAGATACCAAATGCTACCTTTCAGTCATTTATCAGCGCCGTCATAGCCCAGAACAGCAGAAATCTCCTCCCTGCTCCAAACTAGGAGGAGGGGCTGTTTCTCAGCTCTGTTATTCAGGTTAGTGACCCACCTTGCAGACTAAGGACTAGCGGTAAACTGCATAACCGTTTCCATTCCTAAGCTTTAAATACTACCTGTAAATTAAATGATACCATAGGAGAAGTGAGCAAATTCTAGGCCAGTGTATTTCCGGACCTTACTTCACCTGCTGGGCTCAAATGCTGCAAAAAGACTCCAGTTTGCATCCCGGAATCAGCTGTGCCTACTGAGCATGCCCAGTTCTCCTCTTAGGACTCCACGTTTGCACAGGGAGGGAGCAGGGAGATGAGAAAAAAGCAGAAGTCACCACCAAGGGAGCCTAAATAAAAGGCTAGGACAGTGGGGGAGGGTGTTAATTAACTTGCTTACTTGAACCATTTCAGTGTGAAATCAAAGTGGAGTCTTTATACAAAAGCAAAAGTAAAAGATTTGCTCATTGCCACGAACTTGAATAGCAATATAAATTAGAATTTTATAATTATTTAGAATAAGTATTGTCAAACATACTAGGGAATTGAGTGAGAAGGATGAACTAGACACAGGAATTGCAGTGTGGGGATTTAGGAAAGATCAGATATAGTGGCAAAACCCTTTTAGCAGAGGAGGGGGGTTGGAACTTGTCCTAGAAAAGCAGGCTGAAGCCTGTTTGATGTGGCTTATGGATTGTCACTTATTGAGAACAGTTAAAGGGTTTAGGATCAAATGAGGATTAACTGGAGGAATTTAGAAATGGACGACGTTACAGGGCTAGATAGGCAACCAGCTTGTTGCTTAAGGGTGGGGAAAATATGGATTTGACCAGAAAATACCTACAACAAGCCCTATGGAAGTGTTTGACAGGTATAGGTTTGCATTTCATAGGGGTAAATAGCCAATACAGAATAGTTACAAAATAGAAAGGTAGGACAGTAATTTAAGAAAAACAAACATGAGAAATTAGGAAGGATGATTGTTTGGGAGGGGGCAATTTTATATTTGTATAGTGTTTTCAAATTCCCCTATTGATTTCCTGACATACTTTAGTTCTCAAAAGAATTTATTTTATATGAAGCATAATTTATTACCTTTATTTTAAAGAGCAGAAATTGAAGCACGTGGGATCTGAATAACATGTTTGAGGTTCATTACATGGTGATGGGGCTATGAGTACAATATAGATATTTGAAAACTAGTTCAGAAGTTTATTTATTTATTTATTTATTTATTTTGTCTTTTTGAGACAGGGTCTCGCTATGCAGTTGAGGCTGGTCCTGCGCTCACTTTTGTAGCCCAGGCTGGTCTCGAACTCGCACCAATCCTCCTGCCTCAGCCTCCCAAGTGCTGGGATTACAGGCGTGAGCCACCACGCCCGGCTAGTTCAGAAGTTTAAAAATTAATTTTTAAAAATATTTCACTCTTCATAGGGTTAACACACTCAGTTCTCAGACTAGAATTTTTTTGCTTGGAAAAGAGAAATAGCAGCTTTGTTTTAGAAAATTAATCAAATAAATTTCTGAGAGGAGATATGGCATAACATTCAAGAATAGTCTAGCAAGTATTAATTTGTTCTATGATTTTGGGAAAGTTACTTATGCCTTAGTTTCCTAAACTGAAAAGTAGGAAGGAAATGATACATATTGTTTGGATTTTGTGATAGGTAATGAAATAGCCTCTGTGAAGTACCTGAGAGCTTGATGATGTTAAATAAGAGTTTTTACTTTCATTGTTGAAGTTTTCATTATATTGAAATTATTGGCATTGAAATAGATTCTAGGCCTTGAGGTTTTATGCAAATTGGCATTCGGTGGTCTAGTGAGGAGGAATGGTGGGCAATGGGCACTGGAGAGAGTACTCTCTAAAAAATTGGAGAGTAGAGGTGAGATTTGGCGTTTTTTAGTTAGAACTGTGGAAGCTGTGGTTGGAGGGTCAATTGAAAATACAGTAAAAGCCAAGGTTAGATCTGTGACTGAAGCAGTCAGAGGTAAGTAAGGAAGTGAAAAGGAAAATATCAAAGAAATGGGCAAGTTTGTCAAATGACTGAATGTATTGATTTTTATATAAGTGAAATGAAAAGAAGATTCTCATCAATCTTCAAAGTATACCCTTCTTTAATGTAATAAAGGACATTAGAATTGTATGATGGAGGAGACCCTAGTATATTCGCTTTTTTAGTCATCATTGCTTTTTATAGGCCCTAATCACCCACAAAGGGTAGAGCATTTACTTTTCTAGGCCCAGAGTACACTCTTCTCTTATAGTTCTGAAACTGTAGAACAAGTGTATGTTTGCTTATAAGATGCCTACTCTTGGCTGAACATAATCTCATGCTGGAGATATATTTATAAATAAAACATACAAAATCCCAGTCTCTGAGGGACCCATAATCTCTCTTATCTCGAGATCAGACTCAGTATAACCTTTGATGAGACTGCTTTCATCTTTCTCCTCAAATACTTAAGTCATTGTTATAAGCTTTTTTGACAGATGTGCATATGGAGTGCACACACCCGTGATGATGATGATACTACTTTAATAAGGATAGAATTAGTCTTTTCAAAGTATGAAGATGAGTATCTGGGATATTGAATTGTGACTGCACATTTTTCTCTTACATTTCAGTGTTGTAGTTTTTCTAAGAGTAATCTGAGAATTTTTAAATTCCCAGACAATGCATGAGTTTATAGTAAAATATATTTATAACAAATATGTATGTCCTATGATAACTAGCTTTTGGGGACAAAGATAGTGACTTCACATTGTAACCTTTCTAAGAATCTGATGCTCTAAAAGGAACTTTTAAGTTGAGTTTATTCGTATAACATCTACAAGGCATAGAATTAAAGTCACTTTTTAGAGGTAACTTGTTAGGATAAATAGTGAAATTTAACACTTATTTTGTATGTTAACTTCAGATTTTCAAAGGACCCATTTTATTGAATTGCTTTATTTGTAACAAAAGTCTTCCACACTATTAATATAGGGAAAGGAAAATAGGACTAAAGTACAGAAATTAGAAAAATAGCACATGTAGTGGTTAAGTAACTTGGTTTGATCTGTTTTACTCATATTGGGATTTATAGTTTGAATTTAAAGAAAACACACAAGCATACTACACATGGCACTTTAGAGGAAACTTTGTGCAGTATAACAAATCAGTTGTTATTTCTCCTTTTATGATTTGGATTGCTATTCTGAATGGTCCTGTAGAAATTAAACATATGTATGAGAGGCTAAGATTTGGAAAGAGTGGTAAAATCTAACGTCTACAGGTATTAAGTTTATGATAAAAAATATCAAAATCTGATTAAGAAGTTACCTAGTTTATGATGGAAGTTAGTTACAAAAAAATAATCTGAGCGAAAATCTGAAACTCACATAAAATTAGAGCATAGTTAGAGTACAGTCATACTTCTGTGATGTCATTTTCTTCTAACTTAGATGGTAGTTGGTTTTAAGTCTAAACCGGGACAATAGACTACAGTGCACTGTACTGTGCTACAAGTCAATGGAGAAAAACACAGGTGCCATTCTCAATCCTTCTGTGTAGACATTTCAGTTCTTCCTTTCTCATGTCTCATAAGAAATAAGACACTAGATACCTATGTTGGCATTCTGAGACAATTCCACTATCAATCGATAGAGTAAGTATTAGTTAAGAATTATGTTTTAGTTTTAGATAAAGCAAACATAAGTTGAAATTTTCATACATTCTTAAATTATAGATAATTGTGCCAGGTATTGTATTCTTTAGTGTATACTCTTTTTCTTTAGAAAAGTTGCTTTATAATATGTCTTTCATGGAATCATATACATATATACACTTAATTTTAGCTAAGAAGTTGAGGACAATTGCATAGATATTTTAATAAGTTTTATTTTTTAGGACAGTTTAGGTTAACAGATATATTAGGTAGACAGTATAGAAATTTGTCATGTATTCTTTGTCTTTATGTAGGCATAATATTTCCTATTAGTAGCATTCATCATTAGAATGTAGACAATGTTAGAAGTGATAAACTTAGAGTTATATGCTGTTATCACCCAAAGTCCATAGTTTGCACTAGAATTTAGTGTTGAGAAGTCTTATCTATACACCATTACATGTAACACGGAGCAGTTTTGCAGCCTTGAGAATTCCCTCAACCCTGTTTATTGATGTCTCCTTCTCTATTAAACTCTGAAAACCACTAATTTTTACTGTCTACAGTTTTGTCTTTTTCCAGAATGTTGGAATTATATCTAGTTGAAATTATATACTATAGTAGATTTTTTTTTCCAGAAGATCTCTTTTCATTTACTAATATAAGCTTTTAAGTTTCCTTATGTCATTTCATGGCTTGATAGCTCCTTGCTGTTTAACATTGTAATACTCTATTGAATGTGTTATGGTTTATCTAGTCATCTTCAGGACATTTTGATTGCTTTCAAGTTTTAACAATTGTGACTACACCTGAATCCATGTACGGGTTTTGTGTGGATATACATTTTGAAGTTTTTCAAGTCAATAATAAAGAATTTGATTGCCAGTTTATAGAAGTATTCAGTGTTTCTTTAATGAAAAAATTGTAACAAGTCTTTTACTATTTCATAAATGCGACAAGACAATTTGACAGTTGGTAATGAAACTTAGAAATCTTTCCCTGTCTCCTTCTTCCTGCCCTTTACTGTGTTGAAGACATGTTGAGTTCTTCCAGAGCTTTGCTGAGCTGAGTGATTTCCGAACTGATTGGATTCTCCAGGTAGCTGGTTCCTGCACAGGGTTTTCCTGATATTGGATCTATTATTCTGCCCACTTCAAAGACAATCTCAGCCAGTTCATGTTTCATGTGCTTTGTGTGTGGAACAGGTAAAGTTTTGAGAAGTACAATATCTCCAACAGTGCACTGCTGAAGGACATCGTGAGCAAAGTAGGTTTTCCACTTATTAAAATACCGTAATAAGTAGGGATCCAGAACAAGTCTGGTGACTCTCACTCTACTAGTTTTTGCATTTTGGTACCAGTCATCTTCCCCATGATCCATTTGGCATGCACAAATGAACAAACTGCTGACATCCTTTGGCTCTGATCACCTTAGGGTCCTCTATTTAATATTTTAAAATGATATATAAACCTACTGTACCAGTTTGAATTTCTATCAGTGAATGATAGCTCTTATTGCTCTACAGCTTCATCAGCATTCATTAGTACCAATGGTTTGGCTTTTGGCCATCCTGATAGACATGTAGTAGTATTTCAGTTTTAATTTAGATTTCCCTGATGTCATATATATTGCACATCTTTTCATACTTATTTTCAACTTCTAGGTCTTTAGTAAGATGTTAAAATTTTGGGCCATTTTTTAAATCAGGTTATATTATTTGTAATTTTTAAAAAACTTTTGCTGTTAATTTTATTACTCTACATGTAAAATTTTTAGACTGTGTGCTTCTTAACTAGTTTTAGTGATTACCATCAAATCTATCATATAGTTGCTTCCCTACTTTTTACTTGTTAAGTTTTATGTTGGGTGCAGTAAATCATTTGAGCAATTTTTTCAGAGAAGGTTCTTAGTTGATAACACTTTAAGTCCTTTTTTTATCTAAGAATATTTTGTAGTTGCTTTCATATGGAAATAATGTGACATGGTACATAATTCTTGCTTCAAAATTATTTATTTTAAAAATAAATAGATAGCAGATGATGTTTCACTGTCTTCTGGCATTTAGAATTGACAGAAAAATCTTGGGGCAGTCTGACTTCTGCCCCTTACAGAGAAAACAGCTTTCTGTCCATGGGTACTTGTAAAAGTTTTTCATTATTCTTAAAACTAAAAACAAATAATATTCATAGGAAGCTTTCAGCCCTGCCTCTCAATGGAATAGACCAGCAGCACTTCCAAGTCACTTCTTGGGTTTTAATCTATGAGATCTCCCTCCTGTGTTTGACCACTGTGCTGAATGCAGGCCTTGTTTAATAAAGACTCATACCTATGTTACTGTAAAAAAAAGTCACTAGTATATGTCTAGGTGTTGCTTTCTTTTCACTGAATTTTAAAGGTACCATGTGAAACTTTTTCATTTGCAAGCTTACTTAAACAAACTGGAAAGTTTTCTTCAGTTAGTTCCTTAATTATTGTTTCAACTTCATTTGATTTATCATCCATTTCCAGCATTCCTGTTGTGCTTAGATTGTATCTCCCAGGTGGTCCTTCTGCATCTTTTTTTCCTTTTATTGACCTTATTTTCTTTGACATTTTCCCCTGCATTCTGTGAGAAATACACATTTTGCATTTACTTTAGCAATTTTTTTTGTGACTAATCCTATTTACATGCTTCCTTTAACTCTAAAATCCAAGAAATCTTCCACTTGCACTAATACCATTTGCTTTATTATTAACACACATCTTTTATAAAATATTTAATTAACACATTCAAATTCATCTATGGAGATCAGTATATCTGTTTCAAGAGGTGGCATTTTTTTCAACTACTAAGCTCTGTTCCTTTCTTCTGAATGATCTTTACAACTTTACAAACTTTACAACTATTCTCTGCAGTGAGGTCTGAAAGTGTGGGTTTACCAAGTGCTGAACTTGAGATTTATCTTAATTACTTCTCAATTTGTGTTTTTCGAGGCTTTCATAGTAAGATTCAAGTTGTGCAGTTTTGGAGGGTCAAGAACATCATAGAGGTAAAGTTTCCTTATCATGTAACTTGATACATGGCATCTCATTTTTTTTTCTGGTGATTTTGCAGCCCTTGATTGCAAACTTTTGATTTTGCAAATGTGTCCTGGTTTGCTTTGAATATTAAAAGAAATCTCTTTGTAATACTATTTTTGTAGGAAGATCCTTTAAGATTATGCCGTTATTCTTTTGTGAGTTTGGGGGAGTGAGAGTAGTTGAGTAAAAGAGCTGTATACCAGCGTGGCTCCCAGAAGGATGGCTGACTTATGCCTAACAGGTCTGGGTGAGGAGGCAACAGCTTGTAAGATCTGCCCTATGGTTGTTCCTAGAGCTCAGACAGTTGGATCAGCCTCTCTGGGAACTTACGTGGCAACTGGGGATCAGATCTCTCACTCACTAGATACTAATTTTTTTTTTTTATTTCTATGTTTTAATTTTGTTTTGGAATCAGGAATTGAACTCTGGACCTTGTGCTTGCCAAGCAGGTACTGTGTCACTGAGCTATATCCCTGGTCCTATATAAAATTTTATATATTTTTCTAGTTAACATTTTACCTCTTTTTGTGCATGCTTTTAGTATATAGCTACTATATTTCTCATGGACAATTGGCACATATACATATCAGACTTTAATTCTTTTCACCTATTCTCCCCACACCTCCTCTTGGCCCCCCTTTTGTTTTGCAAAAAGATCTATCTCCCTGTTTTCTATCGTCTTTCATTTTCCTCTTGATTTATTCAGCCTTCTTTAATCAATGAATGAAATGACATTTACACTCCTAAAAAATACATATACTCTTAAAGCCTCTTTAGAATAAAATTGAGAATCCCAGGTAGCAAGTTGTTTCAATGTCTTATCCCTTTTCTCAGTCTTATTATCTGTTAGTCTGATGCACCCTTATTTTTTGTTGTATTGAAATGCTTTTTATGTACAGTAAATTTAGCTAGATAATTCCATCAGAGACTGGCATTCATATTTGAACTATCTGGAAGCTTTGAGGTCATCAAAGTCATGTTGAGGAAGTGTATAAAGATCCTAACAGGTGACAAATTTGACAAACATAAACCTGATAGACCTCTGTATATGTTGTTATTTAAATCAAATATGATGATTTCATTCCTCAGAATGCTGTAATCTAATAATTATGCCTTTTATATTTATGTGGCTTGTGGAAAAAACCAGTTCTTAAGCACTGATATCAGGATTAACCCATTTTAATGGAGTAATTTAGAAACAACTGTGCCACCGCAATTGCATAACATTTATTATGGGCTTATGAATATGATAGCATTTTATCTCAGCCCTTACTGTAAATACCATTTAAAATGGTTACTATATATGGCCGATGGTGTATACTCAGTGGACTAAGTGCTTGCTTAGGCAAGTGCAGAGGCCAGGGTTCAAACCGTGGCACTGCATGCCAGGCCAGCCTTGCTCTCAGGCATGCTGAGTCAGCAGTGGAGTGCAGGTGTGGTGGCAGGTGCCTGTAATCCCAGCACTGGGGAGGCAGAAATCAGGAGGATCACTATGAGTTGGAGCTGCATAGCGAGATTCTACACACACACACACACACACACACACACACACACACACACACACACATGCACACACACACACACACACACACACACACACACAAAGATTATTATAAAATCTAAGTATGCTGAGCATAGTGGTACACTTGGGAGGCTGAAGCAGGAGGATCACTACAAGTTTCAGACCAGTCTGGACTACAAAGTGAGTTTAAAGCCATAGTGAATGGGGCCCAGCGGGATGGCTCAGTGGTTTAAAGCGCCTGCTTGGGAAAGCTTGGGCAGCTTCTGGACTACGGTTCGATCCCCGGCACCACATGCTGTGC
>PVJA010034217.1:0-12917 GCA_004027025.1 Myocastor coypus | reverse complement strand
GTTGTGGTTTAAGATATCAAAACAAGAATACAAACAAGGCAAAAACAGAACAGCAAAACAGAAGAGTCTCAATTTAGATTCAGCCGCCCCTTCTTGTTGGTTTCTAAGCTGATCAGAAATGCCTATACATACTTCAGTCATTTGAATCACCTGATTCTTAAAAAGACTGATGGATTTTCCTTTAACTTTTTAATGAAATGCACAGACAACCTGAGATAATAAGACTCTGTCAGCTCCTAAACTACCAAGGCAAAAGGTGAGGTCATATAATTTCAGAATGTTTTGAGGTTGCATGAGTATATTTAGTGAAACACAATTGCTTTGGAAAACCTCAAACAAGATAATAGAGATACACATAGGACAGGAATCAATACGCCTTGGGTAATAGTTCTCTCTGGTAAAGACTGCGATGGTGGCCACTCCCATTTCTCCTTTCTCATGAGCAATGGCAGCTCTACTCCCCATCATAGAGGGAGCCTCCTCTTAATTTGGTGGGGTCATTTGGCTTAGTTCCTGATAATGAAACAAGAGTGGAAATTATGTACTTTCTAGAACAGGGCCATAGAAACCTTGCTGACGTGATCCTTCAAATATTTCTGCAAGACAAAGGAAAAATCTCTTAGGCTTTACTTCACTGGCTCTCCAGCCTTTGGGCTGGGAGTCTCTTACACTCTTAAATTTACTTAGGATTTCAAAAACTTTTTGTTTTTGTAGGTTACACCTATTCATACCTACTAAGTAAACTTTAGACTACTAATTTCTTAAGAACATAAACACTGTAAAACCTATATGCTTATATAAATACTACATTTTAAAAATGAAAATTGATCATTTTGGTCCCAAGGAAAACAAAAGAAAAAAGTGGCATTTTTTCCAGTTTTACAAAAGTCTTTATGTCTAGTTTCATAGAAAGCAGTTGTATTCTCATGTCTGCTTCCATATCTTATCTATTATGTGCTTTTGACTGAGGAATGTAAAGAAAGAATATAAGACTCACAGATACACAACTGGAAAAGGGAGAGCTTTGAGGAAAATGGTCTCTGGTGGTCTTAGGAGCTCCAGAGTTTCTGGATTAGACTCTGAGACTGTAACTTTTATATGGAGAATATTACAGTCACAGAATGTAAGTATTACTCATTCGTGGAAGATCTAAAGAGTATCGCCCCCACTGGGGATTCCTCATACAAATGAGAAATAATCTTTGAGTATAGTAAATGGCTAAGATTTGGGGATTTGTGTGATATTTGGCTTCTCCTTCTTTTCATTAAAACACTAATTTACATAATGACAAACCCAGGCCAGGCCTGCTTAAGTGTGTAACATATAGTAATCCCCTGAGCTCTCAGAGGAAACCTATCAGGTGGTTGCTTTACAGTCACAAATTTTTGTAAAACATTTTAATCTTTTATTTGTTGGGCACAGAATCTCACTATGCAGCTCAGACTCATAGTGATCTTCCTATCTCAGGCTCTCCAGCCCCAGCATTATAGGTGGGCACCACCACACCCAGTTCTGATGGTCAGCACAGCATGCCCAGGGTTTCAGGGCTGGCCAAGCATGTAGTACTGGGATCGAACTTGGGTCCTTGTGCTTGCCAAGCAGGCACTTAGCCCACTGAGCTATCTTTCCAACCCATTCCGGCACCATTTTGGAGATGAGAAAACTGAGGCATAGAGAGGTTGAGAGAATTGTTCATGGTCATAGTGCAAGTGAAACGACCACATTCTGGAGTTTCACTCTGTATTTCTTCCCTGCTCTGCGCACTGACTTTCCCTAAATATTTCTCATCCTTACCTTACACCTGATACTCCAGACAAATAACACAGATGACAGTGGGTGGTAGAGACTTCCTCTGATGATTTCCATGTTTAAAAAAAGTACACGGGTAGCAACTAATTTTAGATTTCCAAGAAAAGACATGAGTTTGTAAGGAATAAATAGATGGAAAAAAGTTTTCAAAGACTATGAAAGAGGTGTTAGAAGGGTCAGAAAAGGTGTGACAGGCAAAGTCTTAGATCCTCCTCCCTAGTTCTGCACCTGGAGTTACTCTCCTTGTGGGATTACGTGATGCCATGTCACATGATTATGCTATAAGGCAAAGGAGGTTTTGCAGATGTCATTAACCGTACTGAGCAGTTGGCCTTAAGATCAAAGGATTAGCTGCACGAATAGTTATGAGCTCTTTAAAAGCAGAGTTTTCTCTGGATGGCAGCTGCAGAAGTCAGAAACAGTCAATCTGTGAAAGACTCCATAGTTCTCTGACACCTGGGAGATGGAGGAAGCCACCGGGTGAGGACTTGGAGCAGTATGGGTGGGGACCAAGAGGAGGCCCCAGGTGACAGCCAGCAGGCAACAGTCTCTGCCCTACAGCCACAAGGAACTGAATTCAGCTACCAATTCGAATGGGGATGGACACGCATCCACTTGGGCCCTGCAGATAAACGCCCAGCCCGGGGTGCTCCTAGCAGAAAGCCTGAACAAATCTGCGTGAGTTTCTGATTGAGTTAATACAAGAGTCATGGTCTTAACTGCTCTGCAAGTGGTAAGTTGTTACACAGAAAGAGAAAACTGGCAGAGGGTCACTCACGCTTAGGCAACATGTGATTAACCATGTAGAACATGGACTGAAAGTCCTTAATCCTGGTACTTAATGGCATAGAACCCTAAATACCTGTAAGATCTCTTACACAATCAAAGATAAATAAATCAGTTCAAACCACAGACTTCCTCATAAATATTTTCAATCACTATTGACATTTTTTCTCCCCTTAGGGGAGGTCAAAATAATTCTTTTTAAATGCTTATTTAAAAAACATTTTAACATATATTTAGTACAGGGTCTGCAGGGTCTCACTACACAGAGCAGGCTTGTAGTGAGCCTCCTGCCTTCAGTCTCCCACGCACTGGGATTACAGGTGCTCACCACCACGCTTAGTCTCAAGTGATATCTCAGAGTGTTCCTGGGGTTGGGGCTGAAACAGCAAGCTGGGAATCCAACCCTGATTCCTGCATCTGCCTAAGCTGACACTTTAATCTGCTGAGCTGGCTGGCTGGCCCACTGTTGACTTTAACTTAGTAATCCACAATAGATCATTATTATAAACCACAAAGAAGGCAACAAATTTCTTAAGGTAATATTTTTAATTAAAACCCCCAAAGTCCTATAATCTATTAACTTCTCTCACAATTCATTCTTATAGAGATATACTAGAAAGTCCCAAGAAATCAACATCATACTTGTGCATAAATTTAGAGAAATGTGCACAGCATATTCCTGGGGTTTGGGGTTTTTATTTTAATGCAAACACATTTATTTCACGTGAGACAAACACACGTATCTAAGAGTAAACTATGACAATATAATTATTTTTTTATATCATGCTTTTAAACTAGTAGCCTACTTACAATAAAGTAAAAGGTTCTGGACATGGTAGCACCTGCGTGCAATCCCAACACTCTGGGAGGCTGGGGCGGGAAAACTGCAAGTTCATGTTCTACTTGAACAACTTATAGCCTTAGCAACTTTGACCCTGCCTCAAAATAAAACATGTTGGGGCCCGGTAGGATGGCTCAGTGGTCTAAAGCGCCTGCTTGGGAAAGCTTGGGCGGCTTCAGGGACTGCGGTTTCATCCCTAGCACCACATGCTGCGCCAGCCTTGTCCTCGGGGCGGGCTGTGACGGCCATAAAAATGAGTGAATAAACAAAGGTTCTGAAACAAGAAAAAAATAAATAAATAAAATTAAAAATTCTAAAAAAAAAAAATAAAAAAATAAAACATGTTAAAGAGGTTGGGGATGTAGCTCAGTAGGAAGGAACGGGCTCCATGTAAAGGAGGGAGATGGTGAGGGAGAAAGAGGAGAAGAAGGAGGAGGTGGAGAAGGAGAAGCAGGCAGAGAAGGAGGAGGAGAAAGATGAAAGGGAAGAGGAGGAGAGAAGGAAGAAGGAAAGGCAAAATGAGATTAAAACCCAGAGCAAGTCAAGTCAGAATTCCTGTCTTACGGTCCTGCTACACATGGGCTTCGTGGGAGTCTTCAGGGTACACAGATATGGGCATCCATGGCTGAGAAGCATGCTCTTCCAGCAGCCCTTCCTGGGCTCTATCCCTGGGTACAGTTGGGCTATGCTGCTGTGTCAGAAAATCCCCAAGTCTTGGTGACTCATACTAACAAACAGCTATTTTTCACTTAAAAAAAAAATGTATTTGATTGTGGCAGGGTCTCACTACCCAGCTTGGACTCTTAGTGATCCTCCAGCTTTCAGCTTCCCCAGTGCTGAGATTACAGGCATGGACCACTATGCCTGGACTCTGGCCGGCTCAGTGCACCCTGGGGTTGGGGACAGAGCGGCATGTGGTGCTGGGGACTGGAATGCAGTCACTGTGCTTGCTTAAGCAGGTGCTTTAGTCTGCTGGACTATCTTGCCAGCCCTATTTTTCACTCTTGCTATACTCCATCTGCTGCATAGCCGGGGGATGTGCTCCATGCCTGGTCCTCTGGGACTAAACTGGCAGAAGCCACCATCTTGACTGTTTCTGATTGCCACAGAGAAAGGAAAAGGGAGTTTTAGAGACTGTTACACAGGGGCCTAGTGCCTTGGCCTGTGAGGAACGCACACTGATTTCTGTCATACTTCAGCAGGCAGAACAGTCACATGTCCCCTCGGCCCCACCCACTCACAGAGGGGCCAGGCTGCACCTGTGTCGTCACTGCAGCTGTGCGCCAGCAAGCTCTCCTCAACAGCAATGGCCACCGTGGAGTCACCGTCAGTGGTGTGATGCAGGGCATCTCACTGCGACCAATGGGACATGAATACAGATGACGCGAGACGTGAGCGAGCCTCTCCATGGAGACAGGCATCCTAACAAAGCACCACTAGGTGCACATCACACGCAATAGCAGAAACATCCACAGGATGCCACTCTCTCTTGGTTAATGCAGAGCTGTTAGTGTTCGTCCAGGAACAGGACTCCAGGGCCAGGAGGGAAAAGCACGTGAGAGGCCTGTGGCCGAGCAAAACTTTTCTGTTGCCAAGTCCTAAGCAGGGGTAGAGAGAGACCACACAAGAGTTGGGCTACAGATGCTATTTTTTTTAAAATGAGAAACTAGAAATCCAAGGTTGTAATATCTGTAAAAGTAAAACTACTCTGAAGACAAGGAGCACACCAGGCAAGGCACATCTGTCAGCCAGATGTGGCCTGTGGGCTCTGACGTGTGGAGAAAGTCGGGGTTGCTATTTATAGTCAGCAGCAATGGTGATCCCCAGAGCAGAAGGCCGTGTTGGTGTCCCCATGGGGCAGGCTACTGAACATGCGGTTTCACACCATGTTGACGAAGTGACTGACTGGCTCAGTCCCGAGGTCGACCTCAAGTCTGAAGTCACTGCCCAAGAGGTGCAAGCTCTGGGGAACCAAACTCTTGCCAAGAACACTCTATGGGGGCAGCATCTAAACTCCACAAGGTCAAGGCCTCGGCTTGTTTGTGCAACAATGCATCCCTAGTGTCTTAAGCAAGCCTTTAACAGATGGAAGCCTCTTGATAGATAGGTGTTATTTATCAAGCAACATGGATATTTTTATGGACATAATTCAAGCCTATTCCCACAGTAAAGGAATATTACAGTAGCCTTTTTATTCACCCAAGGATGCGTAAAACATTTCTTCTTACAAATATACTACTCAAGATTGATTATTTTGAGCAGGATTCAGTGCTAATCAACAGTACTATAACAATACAGTGGTTCTTTTCCAATAGACCCTATGTCCATAATGGCAACTTAGGCTGGTTCACAAGGTCCCCAAGGACTCAGGATGGGTGGGAGGTGGCAGGATGACCCTTCTTGTCATTGGATGCAGCATGGTTGTGGCATGCAGAGGCATCGGACTGAGGGAGACCCAGGGAAGGAGTCTAGAAGGGTGAAACTACAGATGGGGTGAGGACCACATGCCTGTGAGCAGACAGGATGGGGAGTCTCTATGAATACTGGCCCAGAGTCGCAACAACTTCTGAGGCCTCCCGGAAAGAAGGCATAATCCTAGGGAAAAGAGGGAAGGAAGCTCTGAGTTAACATGAACTGAGAAAGACAGAGACATCACCAGCAGGCAGAGTAGCAGCTTGAGAAGAAAATGAAATTCAACTGCAAAGATGGCAGAGGGGCTTTTAGCCTGGCATACACACGGGGGTGGGGCTGCTGCAGGCCAGGTTCTCTGGGAAGCAGACTGCCTGGCCGGCTGAACGTGCTAGAAGTGTGACAGAGTTTGTGGAGATGGTGATGTGTCTCAGGATGGCCTCACCTGCTCCAAGGTGTGCTGAGTGGGGCGAGCCCTTCACAGATGTCCCAGATTGGAACAGAACAGCTGAGCATTTAGACCCTGTGTACCCAGGCATTGGATGTTGACTTTGGACAAAGAAGCTGATGTGTAGCATATGGTGATGTCACTGATTATCTTTGATTGATTGATTGATTTTGTATTTTTAGGGAAGGGTCTACAGGGTGTGCAGGGTCTCACTACTAGTTCGAACTCATAGTGGTCTGCCTTACAGGAGCACACCACCATGTCCTATCTCAATTGCTCTCTCAGGGTGCCCTGGGGACGGGGCCGACAGGCAGACCTGGGAATCAAACCCCCAGCCCTTGTGCCTGCTTGCAGGCACTTTAATCTGCTGAGCTATTTGGCCGGCGCTTACTGGTTATTAATAGGTAAGTTCATACATCATCATCACTATAAGCTTAGCAGGTATAAACAGTATATAAATGCCAGTGTCATTTCTTTCTTGTCTGTATTTACCCTGGTGCTAAAATTCTCTGAACC
This sequence comes from Myocastor coypus, assembly GCA_004027025.1. Lineage (NCBI taxonomy): Eukaryota > Metazoa > Chordata > Mammalia > Rodentia > Myocastoridae > Myocastor > Myocastor coypus. The sequence goes on along the minus strand of PVJA010034217.1, from coordinate 6,108 downwards.
TGAGAACTGAGGAACACCCTCGGCGCTCTCATTTCTGCAGTGAGATCCTTTCCATGGCACTTCGTACACTGCCTGGAGAGCTGGGGTGATGTACAGACGGGCCAAAGTCAGGAACATGGCCGGAAGCAGCCTGATGAGGAAGTGGAATTTACAACACAAATATGGAGAAAAGAACTGAGATGCAAATTGCAAGAGGGAAACTTCCACATGGAAACTTTTCCTCCGTAGTGTTAGCTTTTCTCCCAGTGCTGTAGCACTTAAGTTCTGAGAAGCGTCTGACAATGAAAGGGTTTGGTAGGCAGACGAGGGTGGGAACCACTCAGACCTCTGCGCCTCGCGGAGGTGCTGGCACCTCCTGGCCTCCTGAGAGGCCCTGCAGAAGAGGCCTGTTGAGCTTTGTGAACTGCAAGCTTACCAGAGAGCAGGTGACAGCCTTGCCATCTCCCTGGAAGCCCACTGAAAGGGACCTAATGTATGAAGTGGTTCTCCAAGTTGCTGTTGCTTTGCGAAGTGAATACTCTTTCACGAACTTGGGCAGTGGGGCAGAGCACCCTTCCCTTATTAGACTGTTTTTAAGTCTGGGATGAAGGACCACAACGGAGGCTACTTTTCCAGCGAGGAGCAGGCAGCCACATTATGGCAAGAGCCAGAGGCGAAGGCTATTGAACAGGGAAAGGGCTTCCAAAAGTGACCCAAACCATCTTGGAAACAGCATTCAGGTAAGATTTTATTTATTTATTTTTTTTACTAAGATTCTGGAATTGCCTCCGACATCAGCAGGAGCTGAAGGGTCCAGCCCACCCGGCCAGCTGCTGCACCTGTAGCTCTTTTTGCTTAGGTTGCATAATCCAAGGGGCTGCGTGGCCTGAGGGCTCAGACAGGGCGGTCCAGACCCCTAGGCAGGGGTACCTGATGGAGCATCTCCTGCGCTGCCTACCCCGGCCTCAGTGTGTTCACCTTTGTTCTCAATGTGGGTCCCTGGCAACGAAGTGGTAAAATCATATGAAAACAAAACTAAAAAGCACAGCCTTGAAAATAAAGACACTTAAAAGAACGTGCCACATGGGAAAATGACATAAAGATTATATGAACTCTGACCTGTCGTATTGTTGATTCAGACAAAAGCATAGCTATTTCAGAGAGAATTCTACACGTCTTGTGATGACACAGGACCCTCTCTGTCCACGTGTCTGCATCCAGCAGCCTTCCCATCCAGCCAGCGGGCCTTGCACTGGGTGCTCTGCACCGGGTGATGGCTCTTAGCTGACAAAGCTGCCTGCTGCGCTCAGGCCCTCTGGTCTTCCCCACTGAAAGAAAGACCAGAACGCCGGTCCACATTCAGATAGCTGCGTTCTCTCCCATGAGCACAGGCAAGGAGCCACAGTGCTCTCCTCCTAGCTCCACCCAGCCTGTTCGGTGAGACCTGGACCCTGAGGTACAGAGCTTCCTTCTGTTCCCTCTTCCCCTCCCTCCCTCCCTCCTTTCCCCTTCCCTCCGACTCTCCTTCCTCCCTTCCTTCTCCTTGGTCCTTCCCTCCCTCCTTTCCTCCTCTCTTCCTTTCCTCCTTCTCTGTCCTTTTCTTCCTACATTCCTACAAGAAACATTAAGTGCCCTGAGAGTCCACCAGCCTGCGGACAGCAGTCAGTCCTACAGAGGTGAGGCTGCTCCCAAGGTCTGTGGGCATCTTATTTTCTCATGAGGAAACTGGCACACAGGGAGGCCAAGTGGCCTGTCCAGGATCACTCAGCCCCTGGCCCTGGATCCTGCTCTCTTAGACAGCCTGTGTGATACCTCTTCAGGGAGCTGCCACTGTGGTCATGGTAAATCACATGTTATATAATAGCAATGAATATTTAGGGAATAGCTATGATGCAGTTTACTTACATTCCCTAGGAGAATAGGTATAAAAATGCCATATATATATTTTTTTTTTTCACATGTATGGCTATAAATTACATATCATTAATCAACTATGTTTCCTTAGTTCTAGATTTGCCATATACACTGAATAACCATATTTATTTTTTAAATGTATTTAGTATAAGGTCTACAAGGTCTCACTACTCAGATCAGACTCACAGTGGTCCTCCTGCTTTTAGCCTCCCAAGCGCTGTGACTGCAGGCATGAACCACAACACCCAGTCTCATTTGCTGTCTCAGCATGCCCTGGGGGTGGGGCTGGCATGGCAGGCTGAGGAATTGAACTCTGGACCCTGTGTCTGCCTAGGCAGGTACTTTAGTCTGCTGAGCTCTCTGGGCAGCCCAGAATAGCCATTTGTCTGCTGACCAACTACAGTGATGGTTTCAAGAGTCAGTGAGACACAGCGCATCTGCAATGAGTGGGCAGGGCCCGGACACCTGGGGATTAACAGATGTGCAGACCTCCTGGACACAGCTGGGGCACATCGAGAAGGGCAAGGCGGTGTGTGCATGTGCCCCAGGAGGACAGGCAGCAGGCCACCAAGGGCTACGCAAGCCACACTCTGGGCTCCCAGCGAGACAGGAGCTCTTGAGGAGCTTTCCAAGCCAGGATGGCCCTGGGGTTGGAGTCGAGCACACCTACTGGCTGAAGGACATGAGACGCTAGCTATCTTGTTTCTCCTCGGAGAGGACGTGAGGACAGGATGTGAGGCCAACAGGGAGCCAGGCCCCAAAGGGCGCGTGGTAAGAAGACACACAACGTCCACCAGCGCTGCTTCCTCTCCTCGTCAACTAGTTGAGTTTTACATTTGACTTAACTGGAAGGGAAACCAACGCAGTGAACTGCAAGCTCCACATGCATCGTTTCCCACAGCTGCAAACAGGGAAAGCGAGTCCCGTCTCAGTGCCTAACACTCATGGGCAAAGGGTGGGTTCGGTTTCCACCATTCCAATTTGTGGTGCCACAGCTGAAAGAAATGAGGAGCGTGTGTCCGACTCTTGTCACCTTGGGATCTCGTGAAGGTGCACAGAGCCTGCGCTGTTGCCGGATCATCTTAAAATTCACATAGCTCATGAGTGAAAATACAAGCAGGGGTTTATTTTTTTTTAGAAATCACAGAAGTAGACAGGTTTGCCTGGAATGAGCACTTCTGTCCCCCGACCTATATTCCTTCACGAGAACAAATTGGTCAGGAGTGGAGGATTAAGCTGTTGCCACAAAATCGGGGAGTGCCGACACAGGAGGAGAGCACTGATTCCACATACAGTGCTTTGTTCTAAAGCCTTAAAAGCAGACGTAAAGCTAATCCACTTCCTTTAGGTATAGTGGAAATGATAGCAATTCTAAGGTAGACAAGCCATGTTATTGGGTCCTAGTGCAGTAACCGCCAGGTTTCTAATTATAAAACCCGGAACAAATCACACGGCCTCCCGAAGACTCCCCAGGACCCAACTTTCATGCTTCTTTGCTGATATAAAGAAGAAACCCTAAATGTAAGCATTCTTACAAAGCTGAATGACATAATGAAGTTTACAAGTTTCCTAAAATCACACAAGATTAAACAGAAGCTCCTTGTATCCTGGGCCATTTTATATGGAATTTACATATACGTAAATAGAATTGCTTTTACTCTGCAACAGGCATATTGGAACATGTATGTAGTTGTCTTGTTTTTCACTTTAAACTTGAGTATTAAAGAAATATCTCCTTAAAAGAAAAGGAATGACTTCTTAAATATTTTTTAAAATTGCCAAGTCATATGAGAAAAATGCAAATTAAAAGTGTAAACTTTAACTCATTCTTTTCCTGGGTGAACCTCATCAAGTTCATAATTGGGAACTCAGAACAAAGTGTAATATTAACTTCCTGAAACTCCAAAGGGATTGTAAGGAAGAACCCAAGGTTAGGGACATTGACAAGCTCATCTTCATATCCCCCACCAGATACAGCATAAGTGAGAAACAGGGAATGACAGGTGCCAGCCTCTTCAAGTCAGTGACAGCTAATGACCTGAAATGTGGCCTTCATGGCTTTATTTCCACCACCTTCAATGGAAACTATTTAGGAAAAAAAATCCCTCCTTTTCTCTAAATTTGATTTGGAAAAAAAAAAAAAAATCCCCAAAACTCCTATAGGTCAATCCTTCAAGTTGTGAAGGAAATGCATGGAATTTTGGCTATTATTCAGATTTGTAAGGTTCCACCTTCCACAGTATCCTGCTAATGACCCTAGAGGTCCCCTTGTCCAACAGATGTACCTGCTGCTGCTGGAGCAATGTCTCTATTTTGCTTTTAAAAGTATTTTCAGAAAATATTCTGTGGATAAGAACCTAGTTCATCAGAGTTTACTAAGACTCTGTAGCATATTGCCTTAGTAATATTTAAATGCATTTAATTACTAAGAGATTTGCAGATAGACTTCTTCAGAGCCAGAAGACAAAAGATACAGGAAGATTTCCACCATGCTTCTGGGAGTATCTTCCTTGTCCATCCAGCAATCTAGGTACTATGTCCCTACTTATTTCAGTACACACTAGATGTCCCCTCTTGTGACTTAACAGTACCATCTTAAAGAATGAATGTGTGGATTGTTTCAGTGAAAAAATGAGCCTGAACATGGATGATCGCAATGACGGTGACAGATGACGTGAGCAGCAGACACAGTATAGAGGACAGTGGTAGGACCCAGTGGCAGAAACACAGCTCTTCTGGTTACGAAGATGGCTCAGCCAACTTAAGCGACCCAAACATGCCCTGGCCTGTCGTTCAAACAAAAACCAGGAGTTAGCTGACTAACAGTGGAAAGTAGGAGCAGCTCCATGAGGCCCAGATCGGGTCTTCAGGACTCAGTTTTTCTCCGAAGGTTCCATTTTTGAGCCTAGGTTATGAGGGGAATATTCTAGAAACCAAGGGTCTATTTCCTCCTGATTCCAGCCAAGCAGAGAGAGAGAGAGAGAGAGAGAGAGAGAGAGAGAGAGAGAGAGAGAGAGAGGGTAAAATGCCTTCTTCTGGCAAAATACATGATAGAAGTCTCCTATGTTTCATTGGCCCTGACTTGACCATGTGTCCACCCTTGACTCAACCTAACAGCCAAGGAAGTGTGAGCCCTGCCAGCCAGAATCACAGTTCACCACTGCCCTCCTGGTGGACTTGAATCACAGTTCACGCTGCTGGTGTGGCAGGGAAAGTGGCTCAGGGTCCAATTTTAGGAAGATGGTGCACAGATTCTGGCAGGAAGGAGCACAGCTGTTCACCGTGGGGACTGCTGTGTCCTGATTGGGTCACAGATGATCCTGTGGGATGTGTCCTATCCACCCTGCATGCTGTCACCTTGAGCATGGGCCTCTGCCTTACATTTGTGTAGGAAAGACAGTGAGACTTGGTGAAACGCTGCTCCCTGGGACTGGTCACCCTGACTCCACACCTCTGGATGCCACATCCCTGGGTTCAGCTAATAGCGCACTGGAAATACAAAAAAAAAAAAAACTTATGTGGGGAACATGTACAGATGTTTTGCTTGTCCTTGTTCTCTAAACAATGTAGCATAACAATTGGTGTAGCATTGACACTATACTAGGTATCACAGGAAATACAGAGATGATTCAAAGTGTACCTGGGGGTGTGTGTGCAGAGGATATATGCAAATACTCTACTACTTAACATAAGGGCATGAGACTCCATGGACCCTGACGTCCTGGCAACACCAATGGACACTGGTGTACAACAGAAATGCATGGAGACATGTTTCAAGTGACTGAGGCTCTGCTCTGGCTCTGTTCTCACTTATCCTCTGGTCCACGTCTGTTGAGAGCCATTGTGGGGGTTCTGGGACCCTGATCAGGCCATCACCTTTGAGTGTGAGACTCATGGGCATATCTACTCTCCACTCTCTGTGGTTGGGTAGATCCCACTCCTGCCCTGCAGCCCTGTAGTCAAGGGTGATAAAAGCAGCACGGGGTGATTCCTCCCACAGCCCTGGAGCCACATGCATACCAGCTTTGCCAAAAGGCGAGGTTTTATCCATCCCTGGCTTCCTGGAGCAGCGGTTCTCAAAGTGCAGCCCATCAGTGCACAGGAGAACCCACAATCCTTTCAGAGTTCCCAACGTCAAAAATGACTTTGCTAGTGATGTTAAGGCAATGACCAGTCATGCAGTTCTGTCTTAGCATACTTTTAATATGCACACTT
>PVJA010034216.1:0-22724 GCA_004027025.1 Myocastor coypus | reverse complement strand
CTTTCCTGTTGTGGGCTGGTGAATGGGGGGGGGGCATCTCGTGGGGCAAGGCCCGGGTCTCACTGTGCAGGAAAGTCTCATGATGAGCTGCTTATAAAGGGGAGGTGACCTTAAATTTGAGCAAGGATCCTTGGGCCAGAGAGAAAAGGAGGGGTAAGGCAAAGTCAAGATGACTGCAGAGCATACAGAGCCCAGAGGTGCTATCTCAAGTTCCGCAGGGGGGTGGCTTGGCAAGGAGTGGGTGCAAGCAGAATTGTGTCCTATTTGGAAGCCCTGGCTATGTGGGAGAGAGCCAGTGAGCCTGGGCGGGAGAGGATCTAGGCAAGGGAGACTGGGACAGGGAAGGGAGGGCTTGGCTAGGAAGGCAGGCAGGGCAACATCTTCCAGAACCACCACAGTGTCTGTGGTGTGTGAGGTGGAACTCAGGGTGCTCAGTGTGGGGAGACGCAGACTGCTGACCAGCATAGGGCATGGGCCAGGGGCCTTCCTGGTGGTTGTGGCCCCGGACTCTGCTGCCTCTGGCCCCACCAGGCCTGACATGAACAGCCTTGGAGGGACCCTGGTAGCAGCAAACTGAGCCGGCCTGAGGCGACCGAGAGGAATAGCTGGAGATACCAGGGACATGACGCCCGCCTGGCCCGGGCACAACCCTTCAGGTCTCCTGCAGGCACCACCAAGCGCGGAGATCCACCCGATGCTGCCTCCTCCACCGTGGACAGCTTGTTGATCCAAGTGGAAAGGAGAGCTCAGGAGTCAGATAGTTCAGGTCCCCAGACTACGCCCCACCAAGTCCCTGGAAACCTGGACCATCAGCAAGCAGCTCTTCAGGCCTCACTGTACCCACTTACCAGGACCAGAGGAGCTCATGAATGCCAAGTAGCCAACCCCACTGCAGTGCAGTCCACGCATGTGGTGAAATCTCTTGGGGTCTCCCTGAGGTTATTCATGGAAAGGATGGCCCTGAAGGGCCAGGACACCCCAGGGGTAAGGCAGAGAGAGGCCTTAGGAAGATCACAAAGTGTAGAACAGCTAAGCTGAGGGGCTAGAGGGGCCACACTTCTGGAGGAGACAGGCACACAGGCTATGGAACCAGGAACCTCTGGCTGGCTTGTGGCTGACAGGTGGGAGGAGAGACGGGGTGCAGAGCCCACTGCTACCCTTAGGGGAAGGGCTGTTGAGTGGAGAAACTGTGGTCCAAGTGGACACCCAGTGCTCCCTGCCCAGGGGAAGGGAGAAGCAGGCCAACAGGCAGAGGAACCAAGGCAGGCCAGAATCGGGGCATCCCAGAGGGTGCACATTCACCCTGGAGAAGCAAGAGGGACCCCTGCCTAAGGTGTGCTGGAGCTAGGGAAGGATGGGACCCCCCATCTGTATTTCTCTTGCTGGTGTTGAGACCCCAGATTTCTGGGGCTGCTGGGCCACCCAAGGGCACAGCTCAACCAAGGTCCCATGCCACTCACTTTCACCCTCAGACCTCTGTGGCCTTGATGGGCAGTGCCATCTGGGAATCTGCCTGGGTACCTACCTGCCCACAAAGCATACGGAACCAGCTGACACTCCAAAGGGAGACTGAGTACGATCAGCAGGGAAGACCAGCCTCACGCTGTAGTGCACTCCCCGTACCTTGACCCTGCGGTCCTTACAAGGTTGTGTCCTGGGGACAGCTACTGGAAAAGAGGCTGAGAGGAATTTTGCCGGAATCCAGAATTCTGGCTCCTTCCCTCAGACCGGGAGGAGGCACTGTACACTCTGGGCAGGCAGCAGCCCTGCTCTGAGGAGGGGATGGGAAAGCTCTCTGGTAAAAAGGCCAGACAGCCCGTAGGGCTCTGCCTCACACTACAGTACTATGGGGGAGCAGTCTCTCTCTCAGCCTTTTGCCATCTTTCTAACCTGTGTGGTCCCTCTGGGGGGCCCCTCACTGCCTTCACCCGCAGCTCCCCAAGCTGAGGAAGCAGAGCTTGTTCTGCAGTCTTCCCTGCTGGCCACTGCTTAAAGCTCAGGGACCAGAGGCCACTTCCCTCCCTCCCCCATGGACCCAGGCAGACTCCAGGCACCCAGCAACACTTTCTGCCCACCAGCCTCTCCCCAGCTTTTGCACCACGTGATGTCCCTCGGAACCCTGGCCCTGGAGTCCTCTGTGCTGCCTCCAGATCCAGGTCACCTCTGGGCCATTTGGCCGCCACACTCAGTTTTCTTCCTGCTGTGCCGCTCCCCCTACCCATTTTACAGAGTGGAGGCCAAGACAGGAGGGTGGGGCCTGGGGATCTTAGTACCAGCCAGAAGAGTTGGCAGTGGGAGCCTCACCCATGCCTGGCCCAGCTCTGGCCAGGCTCCCTGTCACCCTCAGGATACTGTCTGCCCCATAGGCACCACTCCAGCCATGGCTAGGACTACACCCAGCTCCCTTCCCGAACTGGGGTGAGCTGCTACACTGTGCCTCACTTTCACAAACTACTCCAATTCCTTCCTCGTCCTCCTCGTCCTCCTCCTCCTCCTTCTCCTCATCCTCCTTTCTCCAGTACTTCCTTTCTTAAGATGCCAGGGAACCTCAAAACACCCTGCATTTCCCCACATCCCTCAAGAATCTTACAGAGGGAGGCCAAGTGTAAGAGCTGCAGACCCCCATGGTGTACCTCAGAGCACAGAGCGACTCTTTGGGCCTGCCTCTGGAGAGGGAGGTTGGCATCCTCAAGGGATGCCCTGTCCTGGAGAAGCCACTCCAGGACAGGGCAATGAGTGTGTGCACAGGCATCTAGGAGACATCTATAAGGACCATGGTTCTAGGGCAGGACCAGCGGTGAGGTCAGGTGTCCCAGAGCCGGACTTGACTCCAGTTCTCCAGGAGCCCAGAGGCAGAGCCCCGACCCACCATGGCCCTGGTTCTCAACACATTTCAGCTCAGTCTCGGCTGCTCCAGCCTTCCTACCTCTGGAGTTTCAGGGGAAGGGGCTTGTGCCCCCTGGGTCTCGACCTGCATCCCACACACACCCAAACCTGCCCCACTGAAACTGAGGTTGCCGCCCCACCCCTTTGCTTCTGCCACCTGCCCTCAGACTTTCTGGACCTGGTGCACACTCAGGAGTCAAACTGGGAAGGGTCCTTCCCTCGATGGCCCCTGCCCTCAGTCCCTGTGATGCTTGACCCTGGAGTTGCCATAACAGTCACCTTGGGATCACACTGCTCCTTGGGAACCCGTCCGAGTGCCAGGCAGAGGATCACAGCCCAGGCCTGCCCACCACACCAGCCACGCCAACTGGCAACCTCTCACTCTGTCCTAAGACCCTTGGGAAAGCTGCCAACCATAAGCACATGCTCTAAATTTCATGCAGTTCAGCCTAAGGTACCTTCCTCTTAGGAATTTAGAGATGGTCTCTGTGGGACCCTGAGGCCTCAGTGAGACTGGAAGTGAGGATGTCCCCATCTCCCACCAACCCACACTTCTGTCAGAGGCTGAGCCAGAGCCTGTCCACTCTGCCCTGAAAGAGGGGTCCAAAACTCAGCTGGGTTTCTCACCAGCCAGCCCATCACCTCCCTTGGTCCGAGTGCCCTACCTCTTATGATGTGCTCCGTGGTTAGTCTGGTGCCGGCAGTCTCCTCACCTTGGTACTCTGGCTCTTCTACATCTTGCCCCCCCATCTGCTCAGCCAGGCCTGCCCCTCAGCGCCTAAGTCTGGAAGCCAGAGCCTCACCCTCCTCCCAGTCCGTCTTGCTGGTTGGATCCCATGTGACCGCAGCTCCTTCTGGCCCTGGGCTAGCCCTCTCTCACGGCTCATTCTGCACACCACACTTGTGAGCCTTTCTGCTCTCCGTGTCACTGACCACAAACACCGCAGGGGCTGGGCCAAGTACACGGTAGCCCTGGAGACCTTCTCAGCACCCTTGCTCCGCCATCAGCAGACTCCGGTCTTGCTCGTGCCTGCCGACCTCCCGGAGGAGGAGGCGAAGGGTCGTGGTGCCTGTCTCCTTTCCACATTGGGTGGTGCCCAGCAGAGCCTGTGGCTCTGGCGGCAGGCTGCCCTGGCAGAGTGCTCACAGTGCTCATGAGGCGAGGCTTGGCACACTCCCTGGCACGCGATCGTGGCTGGCACCAGCCTGGGCTCTGCCATTCCTCTTCTCCCCTCTCTGGCCGGCATGCCCAGATTCACCTCTTGCTGAAGGCCCGGCTCATGGCTGTGCCCTCCCAGCAGATACTACCCAGACACCTCCCATCCCCCACCCAGTCTAGCCTGGCTGTACCCAGAGGGGTAAAAGTGTGTGGCGAGTCAGCCCAGTGCCCCAGTGCCTCTTCCCTCAACATTCCTGGTCCAGCCTCTGCCTACTGGAGCCCTAGCCTACCTGAGCAACCCTTGGCCTCATGTGAGCTCTCCAGGTGCCTGCCCCTTGGTATGGCATGCCCCCTGGGGCCCAAGAGGCCTGACTCCAAAGCAGCTCCTCACCAGCCTCCAGTGTGAGCTACCCTGCCCTGTGCTCCATGGCTTCAGGCCCCTCCTGCCCTGGGGCAGTGGGTGAGCCTACCTACCTTCCCAAGCTCTAGTTACTACTCTGCACAAGTGTAGGGCCAAGGACGAGACTCAGAGGGTCACGGGGAGTGGCGGTCACCTTTGTCTGGATGTCACAGCATCTGAGGGTTGCTCTGACAACCTGCTCTGGTCCTCAGGTCCTCAAAGGACCTGAGTCCTGGCCAAGACCAGGGGCCGGATCAAAAGAGCTACACTTAATGGGACTGAACAGCAGTCTAGATACTCCCTGCATCCTGCATCCTCCTGAGGGGTGAGCAAGTTGTGGAACAGAGGCACAGTGTGCCTGGAGGGCCAGGGGCATCAGTGGGGTGATGAGGTTGTCACCTCAGCCCCCAAGAACCAAGTTTGAAAAAAAATCAGGTTATGCCAAAGCAGAGATGCTTCCCTCCTGCCTGGAGTTCAGGGCAGGGCCCTACTCAGGGAGCCTTGTCCAAGGACACCAATGCCACGCTCAGCCCGAGAGATCCATCTTCTGCTTCACTCCTGCCTTCTCCTTCTTTGAGTCCTCTTTTCCTTCCTCTTCTCCACCATCATCCTTTCCTGTGGGCTCTGCGCCACTCACGACCAGCCCTGTTCCTTTCACTTTTTCTCCATTTTTTGTCTAAGGACCAGGAGAGGAGCGGGTCCACCAGCACCAGTACCACCCAGCTCAGCCTCCTTGGGCCTCGGTTTCAGTTTGCCTGTGAGGGTGGGGACAACACTAGAAGATCTTCTGCCCGGCGGCAGCGGCATCAGGGACCCACTCAGTCCCTGCTTTTCGGGCCATGGCCTGCCCCTCTGCCATTCCTCCAGATCCCTGCTTCAGCCTCTACCCTGCTGGGGCTCTGCCCCTTAACTTATCCTCACATCCTTGGTCTTCCAGTTCTCTCTTATCTTTCTCATGTTTCCTTTTCCACCGAGTAGGGTGCATCCTTAAGAGGGGTCCCTCAGACCCCTGGAGCCCTGGCACCCTAGCTCCTGGGCACCAGCATCTTCAGCCTGAGCACCTTCTTGCCTGTCTTGGCCATCCGCTGACCTGGTAGCCATGCCATCACCTCTTTGGACAGCATCCTCTACATCAGTCCCACCAGAAGAGGACTAGGGTCTGACCCTACTCAGAACCCAGCTGGGGGCTAAACACTACCCCTTCCTCCCTGCACCCAGCCCTGGACCACAGAAGATCCCAACTCCCAAGCCCTCCCCCAATCTCTGACAGCCCCTGTGCCCACCTGCCCTCTGGAGACCTCCGTAGTCAGCCCCAGCCATGGTCTTCTTGCTGAGCCAGTCTGAGACTGATGAAATGCCCCTAAGGCAGCACCCCTGCAAGCATGCCAAGCCCTCAGGGTGCCCTCTTGGGGCTTGGGAGGCAGCTTCGGATAGGCAAGTGCCTGGGTGCCCAGGGCTTCCTGGTCGCTGCTTGCTGCCCGACTGCCCAGCTCTGATCTGCCGGCTGGGACTGGAGCCGGAACCTCCGTCCTCTGGGCTCTGGCCCTGACACCCTGCCCAGGGGGCTGGGCCACTCGGTCCCTGTACCCCCTGCTGCTGGCTCTGGGCAGGATAGGCTCTGGCCAACAGACTCCTGAGCCTGTAGCATGCTGCCCACCAGATGCCCAGCCTTGCCAAGGTGGGGGCCACCCCACCCTCAGGATCATGGGCCTGGATGGGCCTGCTGGCCACACCCCTTGGACACGGTGGCCCGGAGGCCTAACTTCCCCACCCCTGGGGGCTAGCCCAACGGGCCACTGTCCTCATTCCCTGTTCTGCTGGCCACTTTGGAATCTCCAGAGTCCCCTAGGCTAGGTGCCAGGGTTGATGCCTGCCTGAGGGCCTTAAACTATGGATGCAGACTGTGTGTCTAGGTCCATCAGGGCAGAAGTCTCCTGTCACCCAGAGAGCCTCTACTGAGGGGTAGGCACAGGGCTGGGGCCAAGTGCCAGACAGAGTGTCTGCAATGCAGCCTCTTGGCTCGGTGCCAGCTACAAGGTGTTTCAGCCAGTTTACCCCCTCCACAAAGACCAGTTCTCTGGGGCCACAGAGCCAGAAGAATAGCCAAGAGTCTAGGTGAGCTCTGGGATGGGGAAGCTACCTTGGGTCTCCTGGGCGTCCTTAACCCTGGCTGGCCTAAGAGGTGCCTTACGGTACCTGACTCACCAGGGACAAGTAGGAAGGTTATGGGGTGAGACAAATGCCCCACACCTGGAAGGGGAGGAGAATGGCACCTAGTAAGCGTGGCAGCCTCCGGATCGGCCCTGTCAGCCTAAAGTCTGTGCTCACAGAGGTTGGTAACAGACAGCTTACAAGCAGTCTCTTCTGGTGGCTCCAGGCTGAGCTCCTACTCACGCCCAGATTTAGGCAAGGAGAGCAGGCACGTGGAAGACACATTTTTCCACTGGGCCATGGCATCCTTTTAGCAAGCTTCAGTTGGCTTTGGTTTATACCTGGTTGCTGCTGGAGCAAGTCTCAGAAAGGATGGGCAGTGCCCTGTGCCCCAGCATGGAGCAACTCCAAGTCCCCAAGAGAGAGGTCTAGAGAGAAGGGGTGGATGTGAGAAGCGGCTCAGCACCACCGAAGAGTAGCTCTTGCTTAGCTTCTCTAGGCCTGGGTTTCTCATCTGCCGGGCAGGGACACAGTTTTCTCAACCATCTGCTAGAGCTGGGGGGTGTGGGCATCATGGCACGCTACAGAAAGGAGACGTTCCTGCCCCAGGTGGTAGCACACGTACGTGGGTGGGTGTATGTGGGAGTCTGCACCCTGGGTCCAGGGTCAGGATCCTCGAGGCTGTGAGGGTCACTACGTGCTCCCAGGCATCCCTTCGCAGTACTTGCTCTCCAGCCCACCACTGCAGACAGACGCACTGTCTTCAGCCTCTACAGGGCCTTGCCGGGCTCCCTGCCTCCCTCCTATATGCAAAGGGTCAGTTCCTCCTGCCTCTGCCTGCTGCTGGCCAGTAACTCGTCTACCTCCACCCCAGCCCAACTGTACCCAAGGTCACGCTGGGGCTGCAGGCCCCTGGGAGCCAGGCAGAGAGTGCCTCACATGGGGCACAGAGCACAGCCAAAGATCCAGTTGGCTGGTGCTCGTGACCAGAGCATAGAGTGCAGTCGTACATCTAGGCCCGTGTGGCTCCTGTCAACACCCAGGGTGCATTGCTCTTTGTGCCTAGACTTTAGCATCCACATTTGTTAGCGTCGCTGGTCTGATGCCGGCCACTCCATTTCTAGGTCACAGAGCTCTCCAGCAGACCAAGAGCAGACACTGGGGACACATCCCACAGGTCAGGGAGTTGGGAAGTGAGGGTCCTGAACAGCCTGAAGGAGCTGAGACATTGAGGTGCAGGAGGACGGTCTCGTGGGGTCCAGGGCAATTGGGGCTGTGAGGAGCTACCAGCATGGATACCTGGTCCTGGGCCAGGTCCATTCAAAGGTGAGAGCTTGGATTTTTTGGGGGGAGGGTGGGATGGGAGTTCAAACTCATGACCTTGCACTTGCCAGGCAGGTACTTGTGCCATGGAGCTATCTCCCCAGCCCCTAAGGGTGAGAGCTTGGAGAAGCCCATCTCTCTATATCTAAATGGATCCGGCAAACAGGAGCTGGTGCGCCGCAGCACATGCAGACTCTGTTCAGCAGACCCCTGCGTCCCCATCTGTAGTCGCTAGGCTCACCACAGAGCACCAAGGCTGCAGAGCACGGGGCTGCCAAGAGATGCTTGGTCTGGAAGGAACCAGGAAGCAAGTACATCCGGCAAGCAGAGAAGCACAGCGCCCCCAGCCAGGGAGAGCTGCGGCAGGCTTCCTGGAGGAGGCAGCATTGTGGTCTAGAAGGCTGAGGCGGAGGGAGAGCAATGTGATGGCACAGAGCAGCCAACTAGGGAGCCATGGCCCTGAGCCCACTTCGTCCGTGTGCTGAGAAGCCTTGGGGCCCTTGGTGTCTGTGTTGTCACCAGGACCTTGCCAGGAGGGTGCCACCACACCCTACTTTACAGAGGAAAAAGCAGGCCGGCAGAGAAATCTGCGCTGGCTCAGCCAGCGGCCAACAAGCCAGAATTCCAAGGCCCAAACGCTGCCACACAGGCCTGGATGCCAAGGATGGCCGGTGGGCGTGGCTCCAAGTCCAGCGCCATCGTCTGTAAGACAGAGGGACTGACAGTGACTCGGGCCCAGCAGCAAGCCTCCCTGAGGCCCTGTTCTCTGTCCCAGGGAAGGCTGTGGACCCAGACAACCACACAGGTGGGAGAAGGAGGAGGAGGAGCAGGAGCAGAAGGAGGAGGAGGAGCAGGAAAAGGAGGAGGGGAGGAGGACGAGGAAGAGGATGCACTGCCAGGGCCTAGGGAAGCAAAAGCCTCGTGCTCTGGCACACGTGCTCACCACCGGCTTGGCACCCTCGGGGCCTGACATAGGCGGGAGCGAGGCTGAGGCCGGAGCAGCCCCACATCCACAGGCCCAGCTCAGCAGACCCAGCCCAGGGGAGTGAGTGGCCCTTGCACTGGGCCAGGTGGGGACCTACCTCAGGAGCTGCTCCAGGCCCCGTCTGCTAGAATTCCTCCTCAGGAGCACCAAGCCGCTCATACTGCTGGCCACTGGCTGGGTGGCTGGTGACCTGGCCTGGCCCCTGCCCTGGGGATGTGGCCTCCTTCAGAGGCCGCCCCTGTCTTGCTGCTGCTGCTGCTGCTGCCTTCAACCTTCCTCCTCTGCTCCCTTCCTTCCTTCCCTCTCCTTTCTTTCTCCTTTCCTCTCCTCTCCTCTCCTCTCCCCTCCACTCCCGTCCACTGCCCTTGCTCTCTGTGCTTCTGCCCCCCTCTGTGTCTGTCTGGTCTCTCTGGTTCTGATGCCCCCTCCCTGTCTCCTCTCTCTGTCTGGCTGTCTGATGGGTGTCTGTCTGTCTCCGTGACCTTCTGTCTGCTGGCCTTGATCTCCAGGCCCTTGAAGTGGGGGTCTCAGGCTAGCTCCCAGCTGGAGCCCTGAAGCCTGTCCACTGTCCCCAGGCCCTGGCTCTGTGGTTCTTGCTCCCCTCTCCTTCCTCAGGACGCTTTGCAGCTGCTTCCCTTTTGTTCCCCCAACCCCCTTCTCCGCCCCCCTTGGTCTCCTCCACCTCCACCTCCTCCTTCCGAGACTAGTAAAAATGTCAGAGAGAAACCCTCCCAGCCCAGCAGCCTGGGGACTCACTGGACCTCTGTGGCCGCTGGTGGGCAGCATGGCTGCCTCTTCCCTCCCTGCCTCCCCACCTCCCTCTTCCCCTTCCCCTCCCTCTGTCCTCCACCTTGGCAGCCTGCACCTCCCCTGCCCACCACGTGGCTGCCTCCCACCTCTCCAGTACCCAGTCCCCGCCAGGCCTGGCCTTCATGCTGGCCCTCTCCTTCCGGCCTAGCACTCCTGCCCGACTCCTCTCTCCTTCCCAGGTCTGCCCTCTGCCCCCCTTCTCCTTGCAGACCCCCCACCCTATCTGTCTCCTCAGTCCTCTCCCATCTCTTCCTCTCCCTCCAGGTCTCCATTTTGCACTTGTTATTCCCAGTCCTCCGCTCTTGCTGTCACCCCAAGGGGAGGCTGGGCACATCAGGAATCCTCTAGGCCCCCAAATGGGAAGGCTGAGTCCCCAGCCCCAGCGCCCTGAACTACACACACAGCAAAGAGACCTGAAACAAGATGCGGGTGCACACATCTCCCCTTTGGCCTCCATGGTCCACAGAAGTGGCCATGGGTACTGGGCTAGCTGGTTCCCTGGCCAGCTGAGCCCCCCTTGCCCTGTATCCTGGCCAAGCAAGAGAAGGAAGAAGCAGCCCAGCCCAATGTTGTTCTGGTTGGGCTTAGTAACTGTGACTCACTGGAGAACACAGGGGCTAGTGGCTAGACTAGGGGAGGGACCAGACCCACATTCATGGGGACATAGCCTCTGAGAGACTGGCATCACTGCATCCAAGTACCAGACAGGAAAACTCAGGCTTAGTTAGCATCCTGGTATCCATGGTCACAGAGCTAGGGCCTGGGCCTGCTGACTGCTGGGGCCCCCAGCGCTGCCCTAGTACATCTCCGTGTGTGCAGCCAGCCAGCTTCCTGCCTCCCTGTCCCCATGTCACGGAGACCTAGACCCTCTCCCATGCTCAGCAAGTGTAACCTGTGGCTGGGTCCATCACAAGGGCCATGGGACACTGAAGAACACTGAGTGGACCACGGACAAGGTCATGGTAAGGTAGAGGAATGGGCGAACACGCAAGATGAGTCATCGTGGGAGGGCAGGGTGCAGCAGAAGTAGGAGCACAGACTGGAAAATTCCACTGAGGCCAGCTCCACAAGGGTCCACTGTTACTCAGGTTTGCAGTGAGTAAGGTGGTGGAGACTGCCCGGGTCAGGAAATCTGCCGCATCCCAACATAGCAGGCTTGATCCCAAGGCCAGTCTCGAAGAGGGAGGTCACAACATCTCCCCTCCCTCTGCAGCAGCCATGAGCCAAAGGACGGCAGGAGTCCAGCAGCGATCACTCTGTCCACTGCCGAGCCTCAGCGCTGAAGAGCCGCGGGCACCTCAGGATCTAACGGGGCGCAGGCAGGAAGGGAGCAGGGCTGGGGCTCAGACTGACCCCGCAGTGAGTAGGTCACCCAGCAGAATCTAGGTCTCCAGCCACAGACTGCCAGCCATGAAATGCGGCCAAGGAATTTTGGTTCAAAATAAGGAAGAATATGGCCACCGAGAGGGGTGGCTTGAGTTCTGTCGCTACTGAAGGTTGACTGGCAGAATTGTTGACAGGTGGAAAGTGGCAAGAACAGATCTCTAAAGGTAGCAGCCAGGATTTGCAGTTTTACAACTAGGACCTGTTCTAATACGATAAGCAGGCTGGAATTTTAATGCTGGCTTTACTATTATTTGCCTGTCCATTCATCCATCTATCCATCCATTCATTCACCCATTCACCCATCCACCCATCCATCCATCCATCCACCCATGCACCCATCCATCCATCCATCCATCCACCCATTCACCCATCCATCCATCCATCCATCCACCCATTCACCCATACATCCATACATCCATCCATCCACCCATCCACCCATCCACCCATCCACCCATTCACCCATCCATCCATCCATCCACCCATTCACCCATCCATCCATACATCAATCCATCCACCCATTCATCCATCCACCCATCCATCCATCCATCCGTCCATCCGTCCGTCCATCCATCCATTCATCCACCCATTCACCCATCCACCCCTCCATCCATTCATCCATCCATCCATCCACCCATTCACCCATCCATCCATCTGTCCATCCGTCCATCCGTCCGTCCGTCCATCCATCCATTCATCCACCCATTCACCCATCCACCCATCCATCCATCCATCCGCCCATTCACCCATCCATCCATCCATCCATCCGTCCATCCGTCCGTCCATCCATCCATTCATCCATCTATCCATTTCTCCATGTATCCACCCATTCATTCATCTTAGCCTCTATCTGTCTGCTATGATGCCTGTCTTTATATGTATTATTTATGAATCTATGAATTCCTTACATATCTATCCATTCATATATAGGTATATATATATATATATATATATATATATATATATATATATATATATATACATATATAATTTTAAAGAGAAAAAATAAAACAAAATTTTAAAACAAGACAGGAGGGTAACAATGGTTAACACATCATGTATTGTTACCTATAAATTAGTTACTCTAGAGTATGAAATATCAACATTTAATTGTGCAGACAATACTAACACAAATATACAAGCTTAAAAAGCAAAAAATATAGAAACTTTAATACAGCCTTCCATTTAATCAATTCAAGCATATGCACATACGCACACATATACCCACGCTCCCCCATCTCTCTTTACAATTAGCTGCAAGCATCCAACCAACTCTCCATGCACTTATCTCAATAGCAATATGTGTACAAGACACTTGGAGTGGTGGGCAAGCCATTTGTCCATTGGTGACAAAATAACCACTCATTATGTGTTGACGACTGCTACTATTTTCACCCATTAATTTGCATGTCTAGCTATGATGCTTTCTTTTTTCTTTTTTTCTTTCAGGACTGAAGTTCGAACTCACGACCTTGCACTTTCGAGGCAGGCACTTGTGCCACAGAGCTAACTCCCCGGCCCCTATGATGCTTTCCTTGACACATGTTTTAGTCTCCAAATAGCCTTCTGTCCTTATCTTCATTTGTTTGTCCACATGTTTTATTTTTCTGTGCCATTTGTGAGTCCCCTCATACATTTGTTTATCTATTCACTTGTTTGCTGACACTTCCGCCTAGCAAGACGTCCATCCAATCGGGCATGCACATCCGTGTGCACCCTTTGGAGCGCAGAGTCATCCAAGTGAGCTAATACTTAAGACAGTTACAGAACTATCATCAGCTCCAGCCAACATCACTCATCTCTTGCTTCTACCCACTCGCTCATCCCACCACTCTTTCATTTATTGATTCATATATTTGACTATCCACCGATCCACACAATTATTCAGTGAATGTGTACCAACTTCCAGGCACTTTTGAGGTGCTTGGGACTCAACATTAACAAAATCTGTACTTCCTTCATGCTGATATTTTAGTGGGAACAAACAAATACTACACTGTAATGTACCAGATGATACTTAATGCTACAGAAAGTAAAATCCAGGGGTAGGTGATAAGGTAATGCCTGTGGAGAATTAATATTTTGCATTTGCTAGTGAAGGAGAGTCTCATGGGAAAACTAAACATTTTCTTGAGAAGATATTTTAGAGGAGGAAGGGAGAGAAGGAAGAAGGAAGAAGAGAAGGGGAGAAGGAGGAGGAGAAAAAGAAGAGGAAGAGGAGAAAAGGGACAGACAGACAGAAAATATTATTCTAATAAGAGAGTGCGAGATCCCTGATGATGGAGAGGTGTCTGCTCACCCATCCATCTCTTTAACAGTTTATCCAACACTGATTCACTCATTTGACTTTTCTGTTTACTTACTTTCCCCTCTATCTCTTGGGTTTTTTTTTTTTTTTTTTTTTTGGTGGGGTGGGGACTGGGGTTTGAACTCACAACCTTGCACTTGACAGGCAGGCACTTGTGCCACGGAGCTATCTCCCCTGCCCCCTACATCTCTTGTTATATTTGCCCATTTGTAGTTGTATACTTGTACGTCTACCCATTTTCATATTTATTCATAAGTCTCACTCTAGATATTCTATTAATCTGTCCATCTATTTGCATATTCCGCCCATCTGTTCATTTGCATATCCTTACTTCCGCTGCTTGTACTTACCCTCCAGTAATTCATTTACCCATTCCTATGTCAGTCTGTCCATCCACCCATCCATCCATCCATCTGTCCACTTTTTCTATCTCCTACCATTCTTCATTCACCTTTTTATTTATACTTTTTCTGGCACAAGAATAAAGCACAACTTCTGGGCCCTGAAGGCAAGTATCCCAGTAGAAACTAAACCAGGGCGGGCCTTGGAAAAATGAAAACAGGTTGCCTTGTTCACATGTTCTCCACAGTCTGACAAACATATGCTCCCAGAGCAAGGTCCCAGGGAAGAGGGCAAAGAACAGAGCTCCTGGGGATAGCAAAGGTCAAGGCTAGCGGGCTTGATGACTCCTGCATGGCTATCGAGAAACACCTTTAAATGCTTCAAGTAAGAACCTCTCACAGTGGACAGGTAGAGATGTTACTACCAAGATGATGGTGGTAATGAAGCCTGGATTTTGTGTTTAGGGCTAGGGCTAGCAGAAATATTGAAAACTTCTTTCTGGATTCCTCTGGAATGAACTAACTGTCTCCCCCTGTCCCAAGTCCCACTGCTCTTTTGAGGGTGAAGAGGCACCTTTGGCTTAGCCTAGAAGCTAACCATTGAAAGAGCAGGCTTCGTCCAAGAAGGAGGAATATGGACAACTTCAAGTCTAGTGGTGGCAACATGGTCTGAGGCTCAATGTGCCTGGGGTTGGCATTCATTCCCTGTCCTTGTCTTCTCCTCCATGTGACACCAGAGGATCTGAAGGTCTGCAAGATGAAAGGGTGTGGACTCCAGGTCTCCCGGCAGGCAGAGTCTCTTTGGCCCTAAACACCCTTCCCATGTAGGGAGGAGGGGATGCTCGCTGTAGCTTGGCCCCCAGTGAGCCCCCAGTGAGCCCAAGCTAGCAGAGGTCACACTGGGAGATGCAGAGGGCTGGCCCTAGACAGCCAGCCCTCTATAGGCCTGCCCTCTTCTAGCTCTGAGGGGTACAGCAGTCCAAGTTCTTCCCAAGTTCTGCCAGGTGGAGTAGGCCAGAAGGGGGATGGGACAGTTCCTGGGTTCCCAGACAGCCCTTGCCCACCAGGTTTGAGATCAGACACTCCCTCTTCCCAGAACAGTTGGGGGGGGGGGAGTTAGCAGGTGGCACTTGCACAGGACTAAAGAATCTGGTTCCAAAAAAGGATTAGATGCTCTGCTGCCTCCCCCCCAACACACCCACTGGACTAGACTGGGAGGCCCGACTACCCCCATCCCTTAGCTGCCTATAAACTCCATTGCTGGCTCCAGGTTCTTGGGTGTCGGGTAGTGGTGGGGCTGAAAAAGAGGCTCATGTGCTCCCTGGCATCCTTAGGCAGGCACCTTGCTCAATCCTGATTTGTTCCTCAAACTAACTTGTCACCCTGAGGCCTCATCTCCCAGATCCTTAAATTCTGTTGCAAAAAAGGCTTCCTGATCCTGGGCCGGAAGAGAAGCTGAGGTCCTCAGGCTGAGAGAGAGGAGACGGTTGTGGGGGAAAGCACTGGGGTGCTGACTGACTGGGCCTCGCTGGACTCTTCACAAACCCCATGTGAAGGGTAGTGGGTGCACCCCAGGAGCTTATGGGCCACCCACAGAGGCTGCTCAGGGCAGTACACTCCCTGGTCCCTAGTTTAATCCCAGGACAGCATGCATTCTTAAGTGTCAGCCTCCCTCTGGAGCCTCAGGAGTATCTTAATGTCTGTGAAGTTCCAGGGGATGAGCCTGGGGCTTGGCAAGGCCCCTCCCAGGTGAGTGCTGGTTCTGAGTAGCCATGCTGTAAGCCGGCAAATGGGGGAACTAAAGCTCCAGGGGTGGGGTTTACTTACTCCAGGAAGTACTAGTCTACAGTACAGAGGCAACTGACCTTCCCTCCCTGACAATCACACCTCGTACCCTACCTTCCCTACCAGCCTGTGGACCCAAAGGGAAAGGCTACAGGCACCTACCTGCCTGCCATCCTTTCCCCTGCTGAGGTCTCGTCTCCCTAGGGGTTCTCTCCTCCCTCTGGCACCCTCGGAGAGAAGCTAAGGCTGACGCAGGCTGGCTGGTGGGCAGTGGAGGAAAGGGTATCCCCTGTGAAGACTCAGGATGACACTCTGACCAGGCATCTATGTCTGGGACATCTGCCCCTGAGACTCTCCAGGCACTGCCTATGAGGGATGCAGGATTGTTCTGTCAGGTGACAGGTGGGGCCATGAAGAAGGAAGGGGGAGGGGGAAGGTTTCTGGCTCCTAGAATCATCATGGATGGGGCCTGTCATATTCCTGAGTGTGCCAGGCATCTGGTCTATCTCCTGCCCAAGGAGAAGGTATGAAGGGTCCAGATGGAAGGCTGGAGAAAGCTGGTAACCTGCCAGCCCCAGCAAAAAAGGAAGATGCGGGGCCAGGCACATAGCTCAGCAGTGAAGCACCAGCCTGGCAAGGTCCTGAGTTTGATTCCAAGCACCAAAATAAAGGAAGAAAAGAGAGAGAGAGAGACAGAGACAGAGACAGAGACAGACACAGACACAGAGAGAGAGAGAGACAGAGAGAGAGAGAGAGAGAGACTGCTCCCTCTCTCGGGGGACCCTGAACCAGGGGAGGAAGGGAGACCCATGGGGACTGGCTGGCTTCCTTCTGACTGTGAAGGCACCTGAAGCCCACAGGCTCAGAGGAGGGCTAGATGGGACAGATAGCTCAGGAAGGGACTCTGCCTAAATGGCAGAGTTGCCCCTTCCCTTTCTGGAGCACAGGAAGGAGAAGCAACGACGGTATTGGGCTGGGCCGTGGGCTGCTCCACAGGGAGCCAGGAGGGCAGCCACTGAGCAGGCAGCATGTCTGCTGGGGGAGCACAAGACCTCTGCCACAGATGTGAAGGGTGCTGGGGACAGTCAGGCCTTGGTTAGAGTGGGCATGGGTACTTAATGGAAGTGGGGATCCCAGGATTTGGGTACATTGGACCTGAGGCCCAGAAGGCCTCCTTCCTGCCCCTAACACTCAGTCTCTCTTGCAGACCCCCAAGGCCTGAGGCTGCTCAATCATCTGGACAGTGTGTGGGTGAGCTGGCTCTTGGTATTAGACGAAAGACACGGAGCACAAAGCCAGCTTGGTATCACCCAGCGTTCCCTGCAGAACCACTTGTAGAACTGTTGAAATGTCACCCCTTCCCCCAGGATGGGGAGGACAGCCAATGACCCAGCAGCTGAGCAGCCTGGGCAGGGAGAGAGCGCCCCCCTCCACCAACCCACCCAAAGCAAGGAGCACGATCCTGCAGGCCAGGAGGTGGAACCTGTCTCGCCCAGAAGGAGGGAGACAGCACCACTCTTGGCTGCCAGACAGAGACCTGCAACAGTGGTATTCTAGGCCCCTCTTGGTCCACCTCCCTGCCCCTGTGTGAACAGGACGGGAGCATTTGCTCTGCTCTGCCGTGGGCAGCTGATCCTGCCCAGCCTTGGCCTCTCTGGAAGTCCCAGGTGGGGGCTTCCCAGGCCACCTACTGCCTTCTGGATATCAAGGACTCTTCTTTCACCCAGGGAGAGGAAAATCTCCCTTTCCTTAGTCACCTCATGAAAGGAGGGCCCCACCCCACACCAGGTCTCAGTTTCATTCTGAAAGGTCAGTGTCATGTTCTCCTTCTGAACACACTTGGTGGGGGCTGGGGGAGTTCTTGGGGGCTTCCCCAGGTTCCTTGGGGCCCAAGGACTCTCTAGCCAGAGCTCCTGGCAGAGATAGACCCGGCTCTAGATCTGCACCAAGACAGTGAGGGTCCCCTGGGCCTCCAGAGCGATGGGCAGCCTTGGCCGTCCCTCTACCACCCTGGATCTGTGGCATTTAAGACAGCTGGGGGGGGGTGCCAAGGAGGGGCCCAGGAGGAAGGCAAGGGCCAGCCAGGACACTACGCCCTGTCCTTCTATGGACAGGAGGAGGCAGAGCCAAGTCCGGCTCTGGGAACAGCACTGACGTGAGGACACTTAGGAGCAGGACACAGCTGTCATCCAGCTGCCCCATTCCGTGCACCCAGCAGCTTGTGACTTCACGACACTGAGCCGCAGCAGAGTGTCCCCTGACACTCCTCAGCCCCTCACTCTGTACGCCCCCCTCCGCTGGGAGCTCCCAGAGACCCTCAGAGGGGAAGGGGAGTCCCAAGATGGGATCAGGCACACCCATCCTGATCCGGGGCCTCCGCTTAGCTTCTGGCTCCCTTCCTGGTCTAATGGGTCACCTTAGCTACCCCCAAAGAAATTCCCAGGTGGGATCCACAGTGCGAAGGCGGAAGCCCAGCCGACCTGCTGCTCCCTACCCCTTAGACTCGCTCCACTCATGACGGTGCCTGTCCTCTCTGATGTCACTGCTAAGGCCTGCAGCCCACCCAGCTGCTGGGGCCAGGCTGAGAGCCCTGCCATGGCGGCTTGGTGGGGGCCCAGGGCACAGCAGCCCAAAGCATACTCTAAGGCCACCCCTCCTGGCAGCCCAGGTAGGCCCTGTAGCCTCTGGGTGTCTGAACAGGGTGGGCCCACCTCCTCCTCTCAGCACACCTGGGGCCAGTGTCCTGTTCTGTCACTGTCCTGCTCTGTGGCTGGCCTTCAGCCCCACCAAGGGCTTCCATCCGCAACCATCACAATGTCCCCTACTAGCCCCCACCCAGTCCTGGTTTCTGAGCCCTCCCTGCTCCCAACTCTTGAGAGACCAACACTCAGGGCTAGGTGACCCCTATGGCCTCCTAAAAGTCTCCTTAGGGTCCCCAGGGACCCCAGGCCTCAGGCCTCACACCCATCCTGTATGTTGACCTCATCAAAGGACTGCTGCTCAGTGGCCCCTCGGAGCCCTGCTGCTCCTACATGGTCTGGCAGCTTGAGCTCCTCTGCCTGGCTTGGGGCAGGGCACACAGGCAACTCTTCTTTGGCAGCCCACAAACAACTTTTGCCCACAGCCCCTCCTCAGCCTGCCCAAACCACAGCACAGTGCTGGCACTCAGAACAGGCTTCTGGCCCATCCTTAGACTCTTGCATCACTCTGGAGCAGGGGTAGACTTGAGGGGAAGCTTTCTTCCTGAGGCCAGGCCCAAGCGCCCCAGCCTCACTCGCCCAGCACAGGCATGGTTCACCCCATGCTCTGCCACACACCAGGTACCCACCATACCTAGTTCTAGGCATTGGATCCTACAAATTCCCATAGAAAGGCTAAACTGCAGAGGCAGACAGAAGAGACGACCACCGTCAAGGTGAGAAGAGGGCCCCAGGAGGACCCTACAAGTGCCCCAAAGGCAGCTAACCTCTAGGGTCAGTGTGCACGGAACAGTGCCCCCCCAGAACCAGACGCGCAGCCTGGGTGTGCCACAGACACTCACCCAGTGTCCTCCTCCACCAGCAGCTCTTCCTGCTCCTCAGAGCTTGGGGCACTCGGAGCCTCTGCCATGGGCCTCACACCTGGGCCTGCTGCCGTCACAGTCTGTGCGCTGCAGCTCTTGGTGCTTCCTCGGCAGGCGGGCTGCAGCCGGAGCCCCCACCCAGCCAGGTTTCACTTCCCCCTTCTGCTACAGGTTGAGGTTTGGAACCACTGGGGCTTGGGCTGGGGTGTTGTTTTTTAATCTGTTGCTGCAAGAGGAAAGGGGAAAAAAAAAATACCCCAAAGCCAAACCACCTCTCAGGAAGTGTTAAGCAAGCTGCAGGCATCCCAGCTGAGAGTAAAGGGGCCGAGGGCAGAGGCGGGGTCAGGAGGCTCCTCACAGCTCTGGTGGGGGGAGTGAAGCGAGGCCAGGACACCCCTAGGCACCTCCTGGGTCTCTGGAGCAGCCCCCTGTGCACTGCGAGCAGCAGGTTCCCCTTGGGGACGGAAGCCGATCCATGCTCCTAAAGCGACCTTGCTAAGCTAGCACTTCAGCCTCTGGGTGGAAACTTTCACAGCAGGCTTCTACCACAGAAGCCATAGAGTCTGTCCTCAGTGTGCCCCTGGCCAGTCTATGCTGCCCAGGGACACCAGGCTCCCCATATGCAATGCTGCACCCCTAGTGTCTTGCCCGGTGTTGACTTGCGCTGTCTTGCCTATACTGAACTGTCTTCAGGTGGCTGCCTTCCCCCAGTCCCACTGACTCCATGGCCGCCCCATCCCCATGCGTTGGCCTCTCGAAACCAACCACAGAGTCAGCTAATGTCCTCAGAATCCGCAGGATGACCCAGTGGCTCTTGTAGCAACCCTGGCAGAATGAAGGGACAGGCCAAGGAGCTCCAGAGTCCTCACAGAGTGCTGGGCAGATGGAGGTCGGGTTCCACAACCTGGGAGGACACTGGACCAAGGTGTTCCTGGGCCAGCCAGGGCAGTGAAGGACAGCAGAGGTTTCCCTGGTAACAAATCTTCCGCCCAGGAAAAAGAAGGGAGTAAGTATCCTCTTGCCAAGACCAGCCAGTGAGTGGCCTAAGGAATCTCAGTGAAAGATCTCAAAGGGCCAGGCTGGCAAGATAGCTCGGCGGTCTAAAGCACCTGCTTAGGCAAGCTTAGGTGACTGCAGGGAACATGGTTCTATCGCTGTCACCACTTGCTGTGCCACCCCCAACCCCAGGCAGGCTGAGCCATCCATAACGTATATACATATGTAACACATACGTACATAAATAAAGCTGGGCGTGGTGGCACACGCCTGTAATCCCAGCACTTGGAAACTGAGGCAGGAGAATCGGTGCAAGTTCGAGACCAGCCTGGGCTACAAAAGTGAGCTCAAGGCCAGCCTGAACTGCATAGCGAGACCCTGTCTCAAAAACACAAAGATAAATAAATGAAGTTTTAAAGAAAAGATCTCAAAGACCCCTGGGCACAGAGGGGCCAGAGACAGCCTTGGGGTTCAGAAGCACCGAGGCAAGGCACCAGCAAACCCACTGGGGAGGCAGCAAGCCCCCATCCCCTGCCAGATACCACAGAAGGGTAGCAGGCCTGCTTCACTCAGGTCCAGCCAGGGGAGCAGGCACTCTGTTCCCTAATCCCACCCCAGCCATTAGTCACACACCAGGGCCTGACCCCATCATCTGAGGCCGCAGGCTGAGCTGTAGACCTGGCCAAGAGTGCTGGCTGTCTCCTCCCCTGTGGCTTTCTGCACCCTCTTTCCTGGTGCTCTCAAGTCCAACCTAGACACACAACTGGGAGCACAGGTGGCCGGCCAGTGGCAGAGCCCAGTGATCCTGCTTGGCTGTCACCGTCTCGAGATTGTTGAGGGCAGTGAAGGGCAGTGGCTGGGCACCTCGTCGCCCTGATGCATTTTGCCAGCGGGTCCCTGTCTGGGCCCGGCATCTTCAGGGCCTAACTTTACGGCTGGAGGAAGAGAGGCAGATGGAGGCCCACGTCTTCTCCATCCCACCACTAACTGCCTGGATGCTGGATAGCACAGCCTGAAACCAAGCAGGGGTGTGTCCAGGCCCACAGAGCCGGCTCTGCCTGAGGGTAGATAAATCCACGGCCTCGTGCCTTGGTCTAAAAGCACTGAAAGTGTTGGCATCTCAGTCCCAGTGAAGCAATGTGGAGGTGTGGGGCCTTGCAGGGGGCATTAGGCCACATCCATGGATTCATGGGGCTGCCGGGAATTAAAATGGTTAAGAACCAACTTGTTGTGCACATCATAGGGCACCAAGAAGGCCCCACAGATGCAACCCCTGCTTCCGAGCCTCTCCACCTCAACAATCACGAGCCAAGGAAACCTCTTTACCCAGTCAGGTTTTGTTTTTTGTTTGGTTTGGTTTGGTTTGGTTTTTTTTGTAACTTAAAACAGACTAAGGCCTCTTTTACCTGAAGGCCCAGTGTGACATGCCTGATAACACACTTAGTGTTGTTGATTTGGGGTCCTAGAAATTCAACTCAGTGTTACATTACCACTGAGCAACACCCCAGCCTTCTTCGGTTTTTTGCTTTGAGATCAGATCTTGGTAAGTTTCCTAGGCTGGTTTTGGACTTGTGATCCTTCTGCCACATCCTCCCAAGTAGCTGGGGTTATAGGTGCAAATCACCGTGGCTCACCTTGTGAATCCCATCTCAGATGGAAGGTTTTGTCCCTTCCAAGATCAGCCAGCCCCTGGCCCCTAACAGAATCCCTTCTTTGCTCTGCTATCCCCATCCTCCCAGGAAGGGGTAGAGCCTGATCCCTCCTCTTATAGGCTAAATGATGTCCTCTAAGATGCATATGCTTAGGGCCAGGGAGATAGCTCAGTGGAATAAGTGCTGGCCTGGCAAGTGCAAGGTCCTGAGTTCAATCCTTGGTAGCACCCAAAAACAAAAAACAAAAAGAAAGAAAGAAAGAAAGAAAGAAAAAGCATATGCTGAAGTCCTGACCCCAACACTTAGGCTATGACCTTATTTGGAAATAGGATTGCCACAAATGGAACTAGTGGAGATGAGGTCACTGGGGAAGGCCCTGTACAAATATGACTGGTGTCCTGACAAAAAGGGGAACTCTGGCCACCCAGACACGCAGGGAGAAGGCCACATGACCATGCAAGCAAAGGTCAGTGATACTGTTACGACAGGGGGAGCTCCAAGGGCCACCAGCAAACACGGAAGCCTGGGGAGGCAGGGCAGACATCTCCCCAGCCAGGGGAGAGCCAGTTGCTATACCTAGAGCACCACGTTCAGCACCCAGGCTATGAGAGAGACACGCCGAGGGCCCGAGTTAGGCATGGTGGCACAGACCTGTAATTCCTGCACTCTGCAAGGTTGAGGGAGGAGGATTACACGCCAGACTTTATCTCTTTTCTTGTTTTGTTTTGTTTTGGTACCAGGGATCAAACTCAGGACCTTGCCCTTGCCAGGCAGTTGCTTATGCCGCTGAGCTACCTCCCAAGTCTAAGACCTTATCTCTAAAAATAAAAACTAGAAAAGGCTGGGAATGTAGTTTTGTGTGAAGGCTATGGGTTCAGGGAGACTGCTTCTGACCCCCACAGCAAATCTGCTATCTATCTATCTATCTATTTATTTATTTATTTATTTGTCTTTTTTTTTTTTTTTTTTTTTTTTTTTTTTTT
>PVJA010034215.1:0-22379 GCA_004027025.1 Myocastor coypus | reverse complement strand
AAAAAAAAAAAAAAAAAAAAAAAAAGACAGGGTCTCGCTAGGCAGGTCAGGCTGGCCTTGAGCTCACTTTTGTAGCCCAGGCTGGCCTGGAACTCGCACTGATTCTCCTGCCTCAGCCTCCCAAGTGCTGGGATTACCATTGTGCCCCACCACACACAGCTAGAACAAATCTTGTTACTTAATAACACATAGCAGGGTTCTCAGAGACCCAGCAGGGGTTGAACAACCAAAACAGGGGGGGGAGGTCTGTCACCTAAAGCCATCGGAAAATACATATGTAAACCCGTGCTATGCCATGGTGAAATGCTATTTATTGGAATTAGTAATTTGAAGTAGCTACCAAAATTATTTTTCGGTTTGGGTTCACCACAACATGAGGAACTGTATTGTGGGGTCACAGCATTATAAAGATTGAGAACCAGTTAGGTAATATAAAACAGCATGTAGCATTCATAACTGAATTTTACCCTAAAGCACTAATGTTAACAAAAATGATAATCTACTAGTATGTAGCACTGCTCTACCAGTGACTTAAAATGAAAACACAGACATCAGGTTTATCAAATGCATCAATAATTAAGACATGAGAAATGGTCAAGAGGCTAAAAAACTCTATCACACTAAAATAAATATGCCAAAACTAACAATAACTACAGGGATAAATGTAAAATTTTACGGGCCCGGCGGGATGGCTCAGTGGTCTAGAGTACCTACTTGGGAAAGCTTGGGCAGCTGCAGAGACCGCGGTTCGATCCCCGGCACCACATGCTGCGCCAGCCCTGCCCTTGGGGTGGGCTGGGCCGGCCATAAAAATTAGTGAATGAACAAACAAAGGTTCTGAAGCAATAAATAAATAAATAAATAAAATAAATGTAAAATTTTAGTTATGTTTAAAAAACCAAATACACAAATTCATGTGACTTTAGACTGTATGAACAGTGAAACAAAAAAAGTCATGATCTCCTTAACTCTGTATTTTGTGTTGGTCAGACTGCATCTGAGATGCTATCTTTGTATCTAGAGAAAGAACTACAAAATGCAGGCAATTCAACTAAGGAAAAGCTTGAACATTATTTAAAATGTCACCTTGAATTTGATTCCCAGTTCCAAAAATTAAAAATTAAATGTCTAAGGAAAATCTGAAAGTTGGGGTATTTAGCTAGAAAGAGATGTCTTTTTGTTTTGTTTTATTTTTGTACCAGGAATTGAACTTATGACCTTGCTCTTGCCAGGCAGGCACTATGCCTCTGAGCTGTATCCGCAGCCCAAAAAGAGAAATTTTAATGGGGCATTAAGTGTCATCCAATTTTTAAAGTCTACAATGTGAAAAGGGAATTAGTTTTATTGACTATAACTTCAGATGACACAACGAAAACTCCCAATAGTAAATAGAACAGGTTATCTGTGAAGGGTGCATCTCTTCCTTACAATATTCAGACATTAAAAGGATTTCAAATATGGTATATACTTCACAAATATTCTTGACTCCAACAGAAGCCTTAGAGGGAAGGGCAATATTTAAAATGAGAACATGGGGGCCAGTGAGATAGCTCAGCAGTCTAAAATGCCTGCTTAAAGCCAGGCGTGGTGGCACACACCTGTAATCCCAGCACTCGGGAAGCTGAGGCAGGAGGATTGGTGCGAGACCAGCCTGGGCTACAAAAGTGAGCTCAAGGCCAGTCTCAACTGCATAGTAAGACCCTGTCTCAAAAAGACAAAAACAAACAAACAAACAAACAAACAAATAATTAAAAAAAATAAAATGCCTGCTTAAGCACGCTTAGGCAGTTGCAGGGAGATGGAGGTTCTATTCCCTGCACCACATGCTGCACTAGCCCTGCCCTCAAGGTGGGCTGGGCTAGCCAAAAACAATAAAAAATAAAAATGAGGACGTGTCAGGTCCCACTACCTTAGGGAAAAGGATCCTGAATTTTAGGCCAGCTTAGGATACACACCAAGTTCAAGGCCAAACTGGACTACATAAGACCAAAAAAAAAAAAAAGCAACAATAATAACACCCTATAAAAACTAAAGTTTTTATTCATTTGTTCACTTTTTTTTTTTTTTTTTTTTTTTTTTTTTTTTTTTTTTTTTTTTGTCTTTTTGAGACAGGGTCTCACTATGCAGTTCAGACTGGCCTTGAGCTCACTTTTGTAGCCCAGGCTGGTCTCAAATTCACACTGATCCTCCTGCCTCAGCCTCCCAAGTGCGGGGATTACAGGCGTGCGCCACCACACCCGGCTTGTTCACTGTTTTTTGAGATAGGGTCTTGCTATGTATTTCAGGTGGGCCTGGGCTCAATATATAGCCCAAGGTGACCTTGAACTCATAGTGATCCTCCTACCTCAGCCTCCTAACAGCCAGAATTAGAGGCTTGCACCACCATTCCACGCCAAACAGCCAAAAATTAACAAGTAATAAGTATATGACAGAGAAACTTAAAAATTATTTTCTTGGGCTAGAGAGATAGCCTGGTGGTCTAAGCACCTGCCTGGCAAGTGCAAGGACCCAGGTGATCCCTGGTACTCCATGTTGTACTAGTCCCAGAATCCTACGTGTACCAAGGAGCTGGCCACAAAATCCAGGTGGCATGTCTATAATCCTAGCACTGGGAAGGCTTAGATAGGGGGATCACTACAAGTCTGAGTTGAGTAGTAAAGACTCTGTACCAAATAAGTAAACAAATGATTTAAAAATAGCGATTTTTTTTAAAAAGGAAAGCACACACTTGTAAGAATTTTAAAAAGTATTTTCTCAAATTAGGTGTGGTAATACACACCTAAATCTCAGTACTCTGGGAGGCTGAGGCAGGAGGATCTCAAATTTGAACTCAGCCTGGCCAATTTGGCAAATATGTCTCAAAATAAATAAGTTTTAAAATAAATAAATAAATAAATAAATAAATAGGGGTGGGAAATATAGTTTAGTGTGGGGCTCCTAGTTTCAAAATCCAGTACCAGGGGCTGGTCGGACAGCAGCACAGCATCTGCCTGGCAAATGCAAGGTACTAAATTCAATTCTCAGTACCAAAAAAGGTCAGGACCTTTTTCAGAGAAACCAATAGAAGAAATTAACACTTTCTTTTTTCAATATGTTATGATTGTTTTTCTTTCTTTTTTTACTGTTTCTTTCAAAGACATACCTGCCCTTAACTTTAGTACTTTTATAAAGGGATAGAGGATACATATATTTCAGCCTGCTAACTGGTCCCAAGAAGAAAGCTGTCTTTCCTAGGCACTCACATGGCAGTGCTACTGGTTCCACCTAAAACTTCCTTGCAAGAACGTTCCTCCTTATCAGACATGGATAGGAGGCTGTGGTAACACTGACTACCTCCCACTGCAGATTACAACAATTTAGTCTTGACATGCACGAAACAGTAACTTCAGAACAGCTGTGTTTAGGCAAAGCCAGGGAATTTACTCCAGGCCAAGTAGTAACTTAAGAGTTGGCTGAAATAATAATTTTCATTTTGAGTTAGAAGTGAGGAGTGGAAGCCGGGCATTGTGGTGATGCCTATAACCCTAGTACTTGGGAAGCTGAGGTAGAAGGATTCTTGCGAGTTCAAGACCAGCCTGGGCTACAAAGTGAACTCAAGGCCAGCGTGCGTTGCACAGCAAGACTCTGTCTCAAAAAGACAATAAAAAAAAAAAAAGGGGGGGGGGAGCCAGGGAGATAGCTCCATGGCACAAGTGCCTGCCTGGCAAGTGCAAGGTCGTGAGTTTGAACCCTGGTCCCACCAAAAAAAAAAAAAAAAAAAAAAATGAAGAGAGGGAAGACAGCAAAACACAGTAAATATAAGCTATTAACATTTTAAAGACACAGTACACAAAGGTATTTAAAAATTACAACACAGGGGGCCGGGGAGATAGCTCTGCAGCACAGTGCCTGCCTGGCAAGCATGATTCCCCGAGTTCAATTCCCAGCACCATAAAAAATAAGAATTACAACACTGAAATCATCAGAGTACAAATTCTGATCCACAAGTTGAAAGATGTGTAGCGCTATTCCCTAGCTTTCTGCTGGGTGGTAACACTAGTAAGGAAAAAAAAAAAATCTTGCAATCACTATCCCCAAGTTAAAGCCCTCATAAATTCTAAATTAGAACACTAAAGCAACAAGAAATTGTTCTTATTGGATTTTTTTCCCTGCTGTTAGCAAGCAAAGTGAACAATGTTCTGAATGTCCTATAGTAATGTTCTTTTTTTTTTTAGATTTTTTTATTTTATTTTATTTATTTATTTTTCTTGTTTCAGAAACTTTGTTTGTTTATTCACTCATTTTCATGGCCGGCTCAGCCCACCCCGAAGGCAGGGCTGGCGCAGCATGTGGTGCCGGGGATCAAACTGCAGTCCCTGAAGCCGCCCAAGCTTTCCCAAGCAGGCGCTTTAGACCACTGAGCCATCCCGCCAGGCCCAGTAATGTTCTTAATGTGAAATACCGGACCTCAACTCAGTAGTTAATGCTAAAGAGTCAATAATTAATTGATCTCAATTTGCTGTAGAGGCAATGTCATGTCTAAGAGGAAAGCTTGAACGGGTTGCTGAAAACCAAAGGTTAATACAAAGTACAGTCTGGTTTCTCTTCATATATTAGCTTTACTGCTATTTCAGACATTATTTCAATTTTCAAAAGCAAAAGGTCAAAAGAAGTGAAGGAATGTAAAAAAAAAAAAAAAAAAACCGCCTATGCAGTAGCAACTAAGTTATTAACTGGCTGTGTTATTTATTAAGTGATACATAACTATTAAACAAAAGCCAAAGGCCTGTCTCTTTTCTATATAGAATTAAGAGTAAACTGGTAAGACTACTTAGCATAGCTGCCAAACTTTTCTTTAGCTTCTTTTCTTACAAACATGCTACATTTCGCAACAGCCTCCACTTACCTTACATCTTCACATTTAAATACAAATTCTGTTTGACTTCCCCAACCTTTATCCTAAGATATATAATGTATTTTTAGAGTCTGGATAGAAGTGAAAAAACTGAAAAAAAAAAACTGACCTTCCTGAAATATGTATAATTTTTATTTGCACTATTTAAAATACATACAAGCTAATTAAAACAAACTGCAACCATCCATTTAATAACTTAAAAATGAGTGAAGCTATATTTAAATGAACAAACTTAATTTTAGTATATTTGTACTTATGTCTATAAAGACTGATGTTTCTACAGAAATTATGTTGCTATAAAATTTTAAACATTGGAATCAACTGATCTTGCTAAAGAAATTCTGCACACTTCTATGAACCTACACTTAATGTGACAGGACCCAAGAGATGATAAAACACCCTCTGTTAAGTAGAAAACAAACTTTTATTGGCTAAGTTGCAACAAGGGAATCTGGGCTGGAGGTTCCCTAGGTGGTAAATACCCCAGTGAGAGAAAATAACAAGCAATTCAGAGCAACATATAAGTCCCTTTGAGGCTCTAATCTGGACTGCTTATGTTCCAAGCCCACATCCCTGTGTTTTGGAAGCGATGAAATTTGGGAAGGGAAATGGAAGGAGAAAAAAATTCAGGGATGAGTGTTCTATATTTCTCCTTCAAGCCCCCATCCCAGCATTTTTCTAAGTTGGTCTTCAGACTGGGTTTCATAACCACCAGAAGTCCTAAGTCAACAGTACAGCCTCCTTCCCATATAGGCTAAAGATCTATGTGTATCAGCCATCTCTTTTTCAAAACACCTCCCTTAATTCTCTCCATTTCCACACCATTCCTAAAGTCATACATTTTGGCGACTCAATCAGTCCACACCTCCCTGCTAAACTCATTCACATAATTCTCTTCAAATCCAAACTTTCCCTACTTATCATGTCTCTGACAATTATACTCAATCGAAATGTCACGACGCTGGTTTCCAAGGATCCAGCCCTGCCTATCTTTCCAGACAAACCTGAAATAAGCTTTCACCAGAGCACGGTCCTTGTTCTCACCTACTCATTCCTACCTCCTGCCAGTTACCCCTGCCTTTTCCAATGCCAAACCCCTAACCACTCTTTCGAAAGTCCTGGGTATTGAACCTAGTTTAATGGTCTTTCTCTTTCATCCCACCACATTCCAGGATACTTCCACTAGGCTCCACTACACTGTCCTTCTTTCCATATTCAATTTCGCAGTCCTTGCCACGCCCTGTGCCCCCCGGGGCTACTTACCCCAAGTTCTCCCTACACTTCAGGCCTCTGGCCCCGCCTTCTCCCCAAAGGAAGGAGGCGGAGGAGGGAGAGAAGAGGGGCGGCACGCAACAAAATAAAACTGTTCGCTTATTGACGCTTATTGCCGTCAATCGTGGCTCTCTTCCTTCTTATTGGTCTTTAGTCTATGCCCCACCGCCTTCCTCAGGCAGGGCCCGGCCACCGCCTCAGCGCCCCCGTCCAACACGCTGGGAGGGGAGACCCCGGCCTGAGATGCCGAGACTGGCCATAGTTAAAGGGCAAACTCCTGTCATGTCACAGACTAGCTAATGTTAATAAGACTCACCCGTTGGTAGCTCCGTCGCCTCTGGCCCGCCCGCGCTCGGCCCCGCAATCTCTCTCCAGCTCCTCCTTTCCCCCCTCAGCGGAGCAGATACTTTCCTCCCCGCCCGCCAGACTCGTTCACCTCTCGCGAGAAGTGGGGGGGGGGTTCATGGGGCTGAGTTGGAAAGGGACTGAGGGGCGGGGCTTACTGTGGGCAGGGCTCGGGTGCAAGGCCCGGTGCATACGGTACATATAGGTCACATGTGTTGGCGTGTAGAATAGGGGGGTAGAATGGGGAGGTGAGGAAGGAGAAGCCTCATAGATATCTGTGCAGAAGATCCAAAAAGTGAAGCAGATACTCTAAAGCAGTGATGGTGAAATTTTTTGAGGTTTAAATGGTTAAAAAAAAAAAAAAAGACTCTGCCTCGCGTGCCAAATTAGCCACCACTGCTGTAGGGAATGAAATTATCTCATGGAGTAGTTTAAAAACAACGTAAGATTATACCTCAGTAAAGCTGTTGTGAGGGTGGTGAGGAAACCAAGTTAAACAAGGGAATTCAGATTGCAAACATGTGAGTAGTTGCATTTTCATTTATATTTGCAGTATGATGCCTTAAACTATTATGTGTGACTGTATAGGGAGTGGTGGGAAAGTGAGGTAAGAACCTTAGGATCTAGCTAAATTGTTTGTATGTTTGTTCTTTTTTCCCTATAGGGGATGAAACCACTGAGCCACAGTAATCCCCCGCCCTGTATTAATTTAGTAAGCATTATTGGGACCGGGGAGATAGCTCAGCAGCATAAGCGCATGCCTGGCAAGTGCAAGGTCCCACAGTGGATCCCCGGTGCCAGAAAAAAATGCAGTATTATCATCATTTTAAGATAGGGTTGGGGTCCAGCAGGATGGCTCAGTGGTCTAAAGCGCCTGCTTAGGAAAGCTTGGGTGGCTGCAGGGACCGTGGTTCGATCCCCAGCACCACAGGCTGCAAAAATAAAATAAAAAAATACCTACCCTGCATTAAAAAAAAAAGACAGGGTTTCACTAAATTTCCCTGGCTGCCCTCAAATTCATTGTCCTGCCTCAGCCTCCCCAGTAACTGGATTTAAAGGGACATGGCACTGAGCCCGTCAGGAAATGGCACTTTCCTTTTTCTAAAGTTCAGGTTGTTTCTACTACCATTAAGAATCAGCATTTCCATGGCCTACAAGGCATAATACCAATTTTGCCAAAAGGCACATTATTGTGGGTGTATAATATGCAGTTTATTCGTTAGACTATTTCTATTTATAAATTTTTATTTTATGGATTTTAGTATATTAAACAATGAGTAATTAACAGGAAAATGTCACAAAAATAAAGTATTGCTTTTTTTTTTTTTTTTTTTTTGTCTTTTGGAGACAGGGTCTCATTATGCAGTTGAGGCTGGCCTTGAGCTCACTTTTGTAGCCCCGGCTGGTCTCGAACTCACACCAATCCTCCTGCCTCAGCCTCCTGAGTGCTGGGATTACAGGCGTGAGCCACCACGCCCGGCTAAGTATTGCATTTTTAATATTTTTTTTGAGTTTTTTTTTAATTTTAGGGAAGGGACTACAGGGTGTTCAGTGTCTCATTACTAGATCAGACTCATAGTGATCCACCTGTTTACAGCCTCCCAAAAGCTGGGATTGCAGGTGCACAGCACTGTGCCCAGTCTCAATTGCTGTCTCAGCAAGCTCCAGGCCCTGTGCCTGCCCCCATTTAATACACTGAGCTATTTAGCCAGCCCTATATTTTTAGTATTTATAGTTTATTAAAAAGCATCAAAAGTTTCCCCAGTTTCAACTTTATACTGTTTTTTGATGTACAAAGTCTAAAGATAACAGGAAACATTAATTCCTATATTAATAATGAAAATGCCAATAGAACTCTACAAAAAATAATCTTCAGTCATCACACCTATGGCAGCATACACACATGACAACAGCACATTCCATACACACACATCAATTACACTGACAATACACGTCCTTTGCCTTTGTGGCCTTTTTGTAGGACATACCTGACATCTTGGTAGTCTTACTTTGTCAGAAGTTTGTGTGTGTCTGTGTGTGTGTGTAATTGAACTCAGGACTTAATACTTGCCAGGTGCATGCTGTGCCACTGAGCTACATCCTGGCCCTATCAGGAGGTTCTCATACAGTATGTAGTTAACAGGAACATAAACTATAATAAAATAAAATATTAAAGGGCCAGCAAGATGTCTCAGTGGTCTAAAGCACCTGTGGAGGAAACTTAAGGTAAGCTCTGCAACCACTACTCAATCCCTGGCACCACATGCTATGCACCCCCAACCCAGGGCAGGCTGAGCCAGCCATAACACAAACAAATAAATAAGGTTTAAGAGAAATAAATTTTAAAAATAAAAAATAAAATAAAATAAAATATTAAATTCTTTTTTTTTTTTTTTTTTTTTTTTTTTTTTTTGCAGGACTGGGGTTCAAACTCACAACCTTGCACTTGCCTAGCAGGCACTTGTGCCTTGGAGCTATCTCCCCAGCCCCAAAATATTAAATTCTTCATACATATTGCACATTTAGCGTAAACAATATTTTCACATCAGCTGTGTACTTACTTACAAAATGGAGAATATAACACCAAAAGTAAATTCCTAAACGAACTACAGGGAAAATGTCATAGAACTCTACAACAAAAATGTTTACTTCAAGGCTGAGGAGATAACTCAGTAGCATAATTGCCTATCTAGCAAGCACAAGGCCCTGAGTTCAAACCCTGGTACCAAAAAAAAAAAAAGTTTGCTTCAATTGTCGTACCCAGTGCTGTCTTCACACATAGCATCTGCATGTTTCATGCACAGATCTCAGTTTACACTAACAGTATGTGTGCTTAGTTCTCACTACACAGATCAGACTCATAGTGATTCTCCTGTTTTCAGCTTCCCAAGCGCTAGGGTTCTAGGCATGTACCACCACAGCCAGTCTCAATTGCTGACTTAGTATGCCCCAGGGGTGGGGCTGGCTCCACAGGCCAAGAATGGAACCTCTGGAAGGCAATTCTTCTCACCTCTCTTGTCTTCCTGTTCTTTTAAGAAGTACTGTTTTTTTTTTTTGAGGCTTTTTTTCTTTTTAATTTTATTTATTTTTTTCTTGTTTCAGAACCTTTATTTATTCACTCATTTTTATGGCCGGCTCAGCCCACCCTGAGGGCAGGACTGGTGCACATGTGGTGCCGGGGATCGAACCGCGGTCCCTGAAGCTGCTCAAGCTTTCCCAAGCAGGCGCTTTAGACCACTGAGCCATCCCACCGGGCCCCAAGAAGTACTGTATTTTATTTTATTTTATTTTATTTTATTTTATTTTTTTTTTTTGCCTTTTTGAGACAGGGTCTCACTATGCAGTTCAGGCTGGCCTTGAGCTCAGTTTTGTAGCCCAGGCTGGTCTCGAACTCGCATGGATCCTCCTGCCTCAGCCTCCCGAGTGCTGGGATTACGAAGTACTGTATTTAAAAAAAAAAAGAAGTACTGTATTATATGATGTGCACTTAGTAAGAAAATAAGACATCAGTAAAATATCAAATATGTAATGAGTGCTTAAAATAGACATTAACATTTTCATGCCAGGGCCTGGGACATAGCTTAGTGGCATAAGCACCTGCCTGGCAAGCACAAGGTCCTAAGTTCAATCCCCAGTACCACACACACACACACACACACACACACAGAAAGCACTTTCACATCAGCTATTTACTGTCATAAAACCGTCAAGATAACATCAGAAATAAAAACATGCATGCATTCAGCTGTCAACACTCAAGGCAATCTTCACACATGAAAACATCATGTTCCATATCAAATATTGCTAACACTGATAAGACATATGGTTTATTTTCCTCTTCTTTCTTGTAGGACACAGTTGACATGCTTTTAGTTTTCCTGTTGTCATAGGTCCTTCTAATGCTGCTCCTGCCTATTCACCTGTCAACTCACCAATGTGCTCCACAAATTTTTGCATAGTTCTCAGGACTGAAACATTTTGCTTTTCCTCTGTTGTAAATGATCTCTTATGGGCCGGCAGGATGGCTCAGTGGTCGAAAGCGCCTGTTTAGGAAAGCTTAGGCAGCTGCAGGGACCACAGTTCGATCCCCAGCACCACATGCTGCACCAGCCCTACCCTCAGGGCAGGCTGAGCTGGCCATAAAAATAAATAAATAAACAAAAGTTCTGAAAGAAGAAAAAATAAATTAAAATGTTTTTAAAATAATAATAATAGGACCTGGCGGGATGGCTCAATGGTCTAAAGCGCCTGCTTGGGAAAGCTTGGGCAGCTGCAGGGACCGCGGTTCGATCCCCGGCACCACATGCTGTGCCAGCCCTGCCCTCAGGGTGGGCTGAGCCGGCCATAAAAAGAAATAAACAAACAAGCAAAGGTTCTGAAACAAGAAAAAATTTAAAAAATAAAATTTAAAATAATAATAATAATAATAATAATAATAATAATAAATGATCTCTTATGAGTTCTAGTCTCAATTCTCTAAGAAAATTTCTCTGTGGTGCTTTGCACTTGTTATTTTCTCTTTATTTCATTTATTATTATTTTTAATATATTTTGTTGTTGCAAGGTCTCACTACACAGCTCAGAGTCGTGGTAGTCCTCCTGCGTTCAGCTTCTCCAGTCCTGGGATTACAGGTGTGCACCACTACACCCGACTCTGGAGGCTCAGCCTGCCGTGGGTTGAGTCTGGCATGGTGTGTGGTGCCAAGGATCAAACTGTGGTCCCTGTGCTTGCATAAGCTTGCCCAAGCAGGCACTTTAATACTCTGAGCTATGTCACCAACCCCCATTTATTATTTTCTTCATAAACTGTCAAACTATTTACACCACACGTGTTTAGGCTTGAGTAAAACACAACCATTGGCCAATGCTTTGTGTTTTGAGAGACGTAATTGCTGCATAATGTATCAACAATTTCTCCACTTTCACTTTTGTTGTACAATGTTAACATCTCAGGCTTGTTTTGCTGAGCTTTTTCTATTAATATTTCAATCATTGTACAATGTTGACATTAGCAGTACCAGCTTATTTTTCTTTGCTATATACAGCCCAATGTTATATCTTTCTGAAATCCAAAGATTGTTCCATGCATTTTTCTGTTTTGAAATTCCAGCCTCATTTGGAATTTCTGCTTTGTTCCTGTGTACAGTTCCTTTGCTGGTCAGTTTGTACTCCATTAGCAAATGTAACATTAACTGGGAACTGGTAAATTGTAGGAAAGTTTACCAGTTTCAGGATAAATTTCTAAATTGAAAGCATAAAAAGTCCTTACATTTGCATGGACATAAATTTTTATGCCTTTTTTTTTTTTGTATTTAGTACAGGGTATACAGGATCTCACCACAGATTGGAGTCGTAGTGATCCTCCTGTTTTCAGCCTCCCAAGTGCTGAGATTACAGGCACATGCCACCATGCCTAGTCTCATTCACCATCTCAGTGTGCCTGGGAGTAGGGCTGGTGTGGCCAGGAAGGGATCAAACCCTGGTCCCTGCATCTGCCTAAGCAGGTGCTTTAGACTGTTGAGCTATCTGGCTGGCCCTTTAATGCCAATTGTTTTTTTTAAAGGATGACCAGTCCCTTAGTCACAGAGACAGTCTGTAACTTTTATTTTTATTTTTATTTTTTATTTTTTTCTTGCTTCAGAACTTCTGTTTGTTTATTTATTTATTTTTATGGCCAGCTCAGCCTGCCCTGAGGGCAGGGCTGGCACAGCATGTGGTGCCGGGGATCGAACTGCAGTCCCTGCAGCCGCCCAAGCTTTCCTAAGCAGGCGCTTTTAGACCACTGAGCCATCCTACCAGGCCCCTTTAATGCCAATTTTGAAGGCTTTTGAAATGCTGCAAGATATTTATCAATAGTCATGATTTCAAATGGTGTATAAGCTGCCTGACATTTACTTGGAAATTTCTCAAAACTTAAGAGAATAGCAGCTAGATTATCAGTCCTTTCTTGGAGAGTGATTTTGTCATCAAATCCGGAGTAATTTTGATTTGTCATCAAATCCCCTCAGTGTCATTGTTATTCTAAAAACCTCAAGCTCAAACCCATTGCTTTTCCACAAGTGTTTTACATTCCTGAGATTACCAATGGGAGCCCTGGTAAGTACAGCAGAACTATGAATGCTTCCAGTCCAGCTAGTGAGGTTATCAATAAATACACCTTTGAGTATGGCTATTTGTGCATACATAATATTTTATTTGTATTTGAGCATTGTGTAACTCACATCTCCTGTTATTTCCTATGTTATAAACAATTTCCATCATCAAAGGGCAGTTCTGGCATTCCAGCCAATAAATTTCACCAATGCCAAGATCCTTACTGTATTTTTGGACCTAGTTTTAACATCATATCCATTCATTTGGTAGCATGACAAAGTCTGAATTCCCTGTCCTGTATTGGTTGATTCTTACTCCATTTCATTGTCACAGGAACTTTGTTTCACATGGCCAACCTCAAATCATTATCATCTTAATCATCCATGTGTGAATGATCTGTTGGTCACTCTCTTCCTTTTTAAAATTAATTTTTATAATAGAATACAAAACATGGTAAAGAAAGACAGAAACCATATAGAATTTCACTAAACAAAGTGGTAGGAATTCAACAATGATTGTTACATTGAATACTTTTGTCTTTATATTAGTTGTTCAGATTGCCAGATACAAGTCTGTAAGATTTGCCAGAAAATTATAAAAATTAAAGGGAGAAAAAATATTTAAGCATTAACTACTCCTTTCAATAAATCAGTAGAAATCAGCAGCACAATTATCCAAGCTGTGCTGTGTACATACATATATATTTCTTTTCCCCTTCTTTTTTTCCCCTTTTGCCTCATCTAAGTCATTCCTTCCCTTTGAACAATTTCTTTCCCCTTCACAGCATCCATTGTACATATCAGATCCTGTTTACTGTTTCAAGTTCTTACACTAGGGAGACAACACAATGTTTACACATGTGGGTCTGGTTTATTTCACTTATGAGTATGGTCTCTAGTTGTATCCATTACCTATAAAAGCTTTGAGTATCTTTTTTATAGCTGAGTAATATTCCATTATATAAATATATCA
Source organism: Myocastor coypus (assembly GCA_004027025.1). Lineage (NCBI taxonomy): Eukaryota > Metazoa > Chordata > Mammalia > Rodentia > Myocastoridae > Myocastor > Myocastor coypus. The sequence goes on along the minus strand of PVJA010034215.1, from coordinate 8,803 downwards.
CATCATTTTTATTCCTGAGTTGATGGGTTGTTTAAAACATTTAGCTATGACAGATTGTGCTGCTATGAACATGGGTGCACATGTATTGCTATGTTATAATGTTTTCAGTTCTTCTGGAAAAATATCCAGGAGAGCCATAACTGGTTTCAATGGGACCAGCCAGTCTACATTCTCAGCAATAGTGGATAAGGGTTCCTTTTTCTCCACAGGCCCTCCAGCATTTGTTATTGGTTGACTTGTTTTTTTCCTTTTTGTCTTTTTTGAGACAGGGTCTTGCTACACAGTTCAGGCTGGCCTTGGGCTTCCTTTTGTAGCCCAGGCTTGTCTCCAACTCACACCAATCTTCCTGCCTCAGCCTCCCAAGTGCTCGGACCACAGGTGTGTGCCACCATGCCCAGCTGGTGGACTTCTTGATGATAGCCATTCTTTCTGGGATGAGTTGGAATCTCATTTTAATTTTCATTTCTTAAATGGCCAACAATGTTGAACATATTTATTTGCCATTTGTATTTCTTTATCTCAGAAGTGTATATTCATCTCAGATGCCCGTTTTATGTATGAGTCTTTGAAATTGGGGGAGTTTAATTTTTTTTTTTTTTGCAATTATTTATATGATCTAGGTAGAAGTCCTTTGTCTGAGGAACAGTCAGCTAAGTTTTCTTTTTTCTCAATTTGTGGGTTTTCTAGAGCAGAAAACCAAGGGATTGCTTAGTTTGAACCCTGTTGATCTCTTTTTCAGGTGGTCTTGGCGATCAGATGACAATGCAGTTCTAATCCTAGACAGCATGCAGTCCAAACCTTGTTCCAGCCTTGTCAGCCTCCAGCATTCTTTATTTCTGTTCCTTTGGCCTCCATGGGTGTACGAACTATTTTACTTGTCTCATCTTCTTTTACGCTTCAGTCTGCGCATTTGGGCACTGCCAGGCTCCCCCTGATGAGTCATTTTTTTTTTTTTTTAGAATTTTTTTTCTTGTTTCAGAATTTTTTGTTTATTTATTTATTTTTATGGCTGGCTCAGCCTGCCCTAAGGGCAGGGCTGGCACAGCATGTGGTGCCGGGGATTGAACCGCGGTCCCTGCAGCCGCCCAAGCTTTCCTAAGCAGGCGCTTTAGACCACTGAGCCATCCTGCCGGGCCCCTGAGAGTCACTTTTGACATCCTCCAAAAGTGGCAAGTCTGGTTTTTCATATATTCTTCTACTGAATTGTGCTATGTCTACCAGAAAAATCCAAAGAAAACTTTAAAAAAATCCTAAATGCACAGAAATTTAGCCATAAGCATTGCATGAGTAAAATTCACCTGTTGCTGCATTGGAGCTTTTTACACACCTTACTGTTTGTCTGCCAAGTGGGTGAGTGCACAAATAGATTTTTGTTTTCTCCAGGTGCAGCTCCTGTAAGTCACACCCACATTCTATTTATACTAAAATACATATATTCAGAAGGGTGGTGTGGGTATATTTTGCCCCCTGTGATGTTCAGGTAAATACACACAAACCTGTTAGCATCATGTGGGTAAAAATCCCAGTCTGACACTTTTGCATACATGCACACATCTTGCTGTTCATTGTACCAAGTGGGTAAGCAGAAAGATTGCTTCCTGTATCCCCCAGGTGCAGCTACTGAGCCACACAGATGGCTACTATCATGATAAAGTACAAATATACAGTATAAAAGTATGAGATAAATTGTCATAATAATCCCAATGTTACGTCTTGGTAGATAACAATGGCAAAGCAATTTAAAATACCCTTAGTCCTAGAACTAGAGTGAATATATTTTAAAAAATGGCAGCTCTACCAGCCCAGCATTTCCAATGCTGTTATTTATTTATTTATTTATTTATTTATTTATTTTTTGTCTTTTTGAGACAGGGTCCCGCTATGCAGTTCAGGCTGGTCTTGAGCTCACTTTTGTAGCCCAGGCTGGTCTCGAACTCACACCGATCCTTCTGTCTCAGCCTCCCAAGTGCTGGGATTACAGGTGTGAGCCACCATGCCTGGCTCCAATGCTATTATTTTAGACACTGTGTCCTAGGGTGTGATACTTCTCTTGCAATGGCAAACAGAAACAGCAAAATCACACCCAAGCTTTGGAGGCAGATTTATTTACTGGAATTTGTTTTTTAGTGTTGAGAAGGAAATAGTTAATAAGCCAATAAACACAAATATTTTCAAGCAATATAATGTGTCAGGCATGGTGGTACATTCCTGTAATCCCAGCCCTCTGGAGTTATTTATTTATTTATTTATTTATTTAGAGGCAGGATCTCATTTTCAATTCAAGCTAGCTTTTTTTCACAAACAATTTAACAAACTCCCATCTCAAAAATAAAAACAAGGAGCCAGGTGGAGTGATACACACCATAATCCTTCTGCCTCAGGAAGAGAATTGAGTGTTAGGATTATGATGATCAAGTCATTTGGTTTATTTTGCTGTCAAGTTGCTTGAGTTCCTTATATATATTCTGGATACTAAACTCTTGACAGCTATAATTTATGTTTTCTTCCACTCTAAAGATTATCACTGTGCTGCAGATGTAGCTCAGTCACACAGCACCTACCTGGCAAGTTCGAGGTTGTGAATTTGATTCCTGGTACCAAACAAAAATGGGGGGAAATTAAGGGCTGGGGAGATAGCTCCGTGGCATAAGTGCCTGCCTGGCAAGTGCAAGGTCGTGAGTTTGAACCCCAGTCCCACCAAAAAAAAAAATGGGGGGAAAAAAAGACAATGATTCTGTTTAGTTTGCTGTGCAGAAACTTTTAGTTTTATGAAATTCTGTTTTTGCTACTGGGGATTGAATTTAGGACCTTTTTATTGTGGTACCGAGGACTGAACTCAGGACCTTGTACTTGTTAGGCAGGCTCTTATGCCACTGATCCATCTTCCTGGTCCTAGTTTTATGTAATTTTGTTTGTCTATTTTTGCTTTTGTTTCCTGTGCTTTCAGAGTCTTCCTAAGAATTCTTACCCATTCAGTGTCTTAAGGCAGTGCTGGTGGACCCGTTAGAGCTTTCAGTGGTAGAAATAGCCCACTGTGGTACATGTGCCATAGATTTGTCACCACTATACTAGGCATTTTGCCAGTTTTTTTCTAGTAGTTTCATAGTTTCAAGTCTTACATTTAAGTCTTTAATCCATTTTGAGTTGATTGTTTTATATGGTGAAAAATAGTCATCTAGTTTCATTTTTCTTCTTTTGAATATCCAATTTTCCCACTAAATGTATTCAAGAGACTGTTCTTTGTTTCATGTATATGCTTATTGCCTATGCTGAAAATCAGTCAGCTGTAGATGCATAGATATACTTCTAGGTTCTCTATTCTGTTCTACAGGTCTGTGTATCTGTGCCAGTATTGTGCTGTGTTGATTATTATAGCTTTGTCATGTATTTTGATTCAAGTAGCACAGTCCTTCATGCTTGGAGGGGCTGGGGAGATATCTCTGTGGCACGAGTGCCTGCATGGCAAGTGCAAGGTCGTGAGTTTGGACCCCAGTCCTGCAAAAAAAAAAAAAAAAAAAAAAAAGATTGCCTTGGCTAGTGAATATTTTTATGGTTCTATGCAAAAGGAGTTCCTTATATATTATAGATAATAAACACATCAGATATATGATTCACAAATATTTTCTCCCATTTTATTTTTTTTCATTTTTCCATATTGTCTTCTCTCTCTCTCTCTCTCTCTCTCTCTCTCTCTCTCTCTCTCTCTCTCTTTCTCTCTCATGACAGGATCTCATTATGTCTTGCAGGCTTGCCTTGAACTCACTGTGTAGCCCAGGCTGGGTTCAAATTTGCAGTGGTCCTCCTGCCTCAGTCTTTTGAGTGCTGGGATTATAGCCATGTGCTGTAACACCCAGCAATGCTATGCCATATATTGATAGTGTACACTGCAAGCTTGCTACACTTGTTAAAGAGCTCTAATATATTGTTTATAATCTTTTTTTTTTTTTTTTTCCGGAACTGGGGCTTGAACTCAGGACCTTGCACTTGCCAGGCAGGCACTTCTGCCCATGAGCTATCTCTCCAGCCCCTATTGTTTATAATCTTTAGCATTTTCTATACTTAAAATTAAATCCCTGGGGGCTGGGGAGATAGCTCCGAAGCACAAGTGCCTGCTGGGCAAGTGCAAGGTCGTGAGTTCGAACCCTGATCCCACAAAAAAAAAAAATAAAAATAAATAAATAAATTAAATCCCTGGTTGTAGTGGCACATGCCTATAATCCCAGAACTCAGGAGGCTGAGGCAGGAGGCTGGTTCTCTGGAGTAAATTTCCATAGTTTGTGTCTTTCTAGGAACTTCTGGATTTTCTCTTTGTTATTATATGGTTGTTCATGACATTCCTTCATATAGTAATTACTGTGTCTCACTGTGTACTCAGGCTGGCCTTGAACTCCTTAGCCTTCCAAGTCCTGGGATTACAGGTGTGCGCCACCATGCTGAGCCTTCAATCCTGATTTTTAGTATTGGAGTATACTTTCATATTCTCTGTCTCTACCTCTGTCTCTTCAGTATCAGAGATTGAATTCATAGACTTCACACTGACCTACTTCACTAGCCTTTTTCACTTTTTTAGTCGCTGTCTCCCTAAATTGCTGTTATGACCTCTATGTACCTAGACATCCTCCCAAAGCTTTGTGTACTCATAGGTGGGGCTTTTAAATTAAGCTGGCTGGATAAACATTGTGTGATCCTGGGATTAAAGTGTGTGAGAACTGAACTGGTTTAGCATAATTTCTGGGTGTGAATAATGGAAACCCTGCCATGGTGGCATAATCAATAGGTCTGTATCCTTGACTGAATATAACTGTATGGAAAGATAGGCATGGTACTGCTGCCTATCTTCCTGCCTGCTCTCCCTTGGACTGCTTCTCATCTGTGATGCTGCTCTACTATGCCACTTTGCCCTGGAGCCAGCTAACTATGGACAGAAATCTCTCTATACTGTGAGTTAAAATAAACCTTTCTTCCTTTAACTTTGTTGATTATTTTGTCTCAGCAATGAGAAAAGTAACTAAGACAGATACTAAATTGCGCAGGCTGGGCTTGATATGTAATCCTCCTGCCTCAGCCTACCAGAATCTTCTCCCTGTTTGTCTTAGTCTAGCTAAAGTTTTCTCAAATGCATTCATCTTGTATGAAATCAACTTTTTGGCTTATTTTTTGTCTATTATGTACCTTTTCTTTTATTCAGTTGAACTCTCATTTCTGTTGTGTCCTTACTTCTACTTGATTTGGCTTTGATTTGCTATGATTTTTCTTTAGGTTAGGTTATTGATTTGATTTTCTTTCTTTCTTTTTTTTTTAATTAAGATATACTGCCCATGGGAGCCAGGGAGATAGCTCCATGGCACAAGTGCCTGCCTGGCAAGTGCAAGGTTGTGACTTCAAACCCTGGTCCCACATAATAAATAAATAAATAAATAAATGAATGAATGAATGAATGAATGAATGAAATATACTCACATAGCTATAAACTTTCCTCTAAGCATTGCTTTAGCTGATTACCTTAATTTTTTTGTTTTCTAATGCATTTGGTTGAAGGTCTCACTATGCAGCTCAGACTCACAGTGATCCTCCCATTTTCAGCCTCCCCAGGGCTAGGATTGCAGGTATGCACCACCACACCCAGTCTCATTGGCTGGCTCAGCATGCCTAGGGGTTGTGGCCAACATGGCAAGTGGTGCTGGGATCGAACCCCAGTCCCTGAGCATGCTAAGGAGGCATTTAGGTCACTGAGCTATTTCACTGGCCCTGGTTACATTAATTTAATTTAATTTATTTATTTTTTTCTTGTTTCAGAACTTTTGTTTGTTTTATTTATTTTTATGGCCGGCTCAGCCTGCCCTGAGGGCAGGGCTGGCGCAGCATATGGTGCCGGGGATCAAACGGCAGTCCCTACAGCCACCTGCAGGCGCTTTAGACCACTGAGCCATCCTGCCGGGCCTCGCTGGTTACCTTAATTTTTAATAGGTCTTATTTTCATTTTCATTCATCTCAAGGTACTTTTCTTTTTTTGCGGGGTGGGGTTGGTGGTTGCCAGTCTGCCTGATGGGCAAGACTAACTCAGTGTACACAGAAACGATCCTTTATTTATACTTCAACAAAGTTTGCATCCCATGACACAAGTCTGCCCAGCAACCAATAGCTGAACAAGACAGGATGTTTTTCTCAACAGGATGTTTTTCTTAGCACTGGGATAGCTTTTTCTCAGCACTGGGGTAGCTTCCTGCTCCAGGCATGGAGGCCCAGTCCCACCTACACACACTTGATCAAATTCCTGGCTTCCTGCAGCTCCCAACAGGGCACTTCTGGCATGGGAGTGGGAAATGGCAGACGTGGAGGAGTGGTTCCCGACACTGCTGTGGGCTGTGGGGTAAACTTGGGCATCTCTTTCTAAGGCTGCCTGCCTGTTGCCATGGAAACCCAAGCCACTCTCTTTTGAAGGACCCATTAAGGGGTGGAAATAATCAAGGCTCTTTGGGCAGGCCCACCCCCATTCTGCCTGGATAGAAGTGGAGAGGGGGGAGCAGCATCAGGTCCTTCCTTCCTTTCCTCTCTGCTTCCCATAATTCCTGGAGACACACACAGGCTGGACATGGGCAGGAGTCAGGGAAGACACCCAAGGGCTTTGGCCTCAGACTCCTGTCCCTGCCCTCGCTGCCCCTCTGTACCTTTAATTCCAGCCCTAGATGAGGACAGCTCATGGTGCCAGCCTTGAACTTGCATGGATCCTTCTGCCTCATGCTCCTGAATGCTGCTTACAGGCATGTGTCCCACCACTACCTAGCTCCCGCTCTTATGGGTCTTGACATCCCTCCCTGGGAACATGACAGAGGGACACAATGTGGCTGTCATACGGTCCTTCCTTTTTTTTTTTTGCAGGACTGTGGTTCGAACTCATGACCTTGATCAAGGTACTTTTCTAATTTCCTCTGATCCTTTGGCTACTGAGGAGTATGTTGTTTATTTTGCACATACTTGTGAATTTCCCTTTTCCTTCTGTTAGTCATCTAATTTTATGCTTTGCATTATTTTAATACTTATTTTATATTTTGGATTATTTTAATACTTTTGAGTATGTTTAGACTTATGTTTTGGCCTAATATATCCTCCAGAAGGCTTCATGCCCCTTAAAAGAATTTATAGTCAAAGCTGGGTATGGGCCCTGCAGCTGTAGTTCCAGTTACTCAGGAGAGGCTGACACAGTTGAAATAAGAATTTGGGGCTAGCCTAGACAACATATTGAGATCTAATTTAAAATGGGGGGGGGGCAAGGGCTGGGGAGATAGCTCCGTAGCACAAGTGCCTGCCTGGCAAGTACAAGGTCATGAGTTCTAACTGTGGTCCTACAAAAAATTAAAAATTAAAAAAGGGGGAGCCTCATGTTGGGTGAAATCTGTTAAATATAGTTGTTTTATAGTTATCACTCAAAATTTCTCTTGTTGCTTTTCTGTTCATTATTAAGTTTGGAATAGTGAAATTTCCAATTATTATCATTGAATTACCTATTTTTCTGTTCAATTCTGTGAAGTTTTCCTTAATGTGTCTAGGGGCTCTGTTATTAGGTGCCTTTTTCTTTATACTTGCTATATCTTCTTTGTTTTTTGGTACCAGGAATCAAACTCAGGACCATGAGCTTGCCAGGTGGGCATTCTGCCACTGAGATATGTCCCTGGTCCCTATATCTTCTTGATTAAGTGATTCTTTTATCATTTTAAAATGCCCTTATTTATCTCTAGTAACAATTTTTGTCTTCAAGTACTTTTTTTCCTTGTATTGATATATATACTTCCGATCTCTTTTGGCTACTATTTGCAAAATTTATCTTTTACCATGCTTTTAGTCTCTTTTTTAGTGCCTTTGAATTGGCAGTATATCTCTTGTAGATAGCATGATTTTTTTTATCCATTATGCCAGTTTCTGCTTTTTCATTATTATTATTCTTTTGATACAGGGTCTCACTGTGTGGTTCTAACTCCTAGTGACCCTTCTGTGTCAGCCTTCCTAGCTCTGGGATTATAGGCATGCATCATGCATTGCAGTACCAGGGATCAAACTCAGGATCTTACACTGGGCATGGTGGTGCCTGCCTGTAATCCCAGCACTTGGGAGGCTGAACACAGACGACTCACCATGAGTCCAATCTGTGTAGTGCAACCCTGTAGACCCTGTACTAAATACATTAAAAAGTAAAAATTCTTTTAAAAAATCAAACTTGGATACTTGTGCTTGCCAGGAAGGTGCTTAGACCACCAAGATATTTCCCAAGCCCCAGTTTCTGCTTTTATTTTATTTTATTTTATTTTTTATTCATTTTTTTTAGAATTTTTTATTTTATTTTATTATTATTTTTTCTTGTTTCAGAACTTTTTGTTGTTGTTGTTGTTGTTTTTTATTTATCTTCATGGCTGGCTCAGCCTGCCCAGCTGCCTTCCTAAGCAGGCACTTTAGACCACTGAGCCATCCTGCTGGGCCCCCCCAGTTTCTGCTTTTAAAGTGTCATTACATATGATATAATCACCAATAAAGTGTTATGATTATGATTTTATAATTTTGAGAGAAGGTTCTACTATGTAGTTCATGCTGGTTTTGCATTTACTTAGCTCAGGCTGTTTTTTTTTTTTTTTTAAACTCGGAGCAATCCTGCCTCAGCCTCCCAAGTAGTGGGGTTGCAGGTGTATGCCACCACAACTGGCAATAAGTTATTATTTATAATGCCATTTTTCTGTTTGTTTCCTGCATGTTTTATATCTTTCTCCATATATCTTCTACCATCTTCACTGTCTTTTCTTTTTTTTTTTTTTTT
>PVJA010034214.1:0-22710 GCA_004027025.1 Myocastor coypus | reverse complement strand
AGAAATTCTTGCACGTGTTCTATCCCCAGCTCCTAGAACAATGCCAGGCATATCATAAACATTAGAGAAGAAAGGATGGAAAGGAAGGAAAGATGGATAGAAACAAAATATAACTATTGGGAGAATTAAGTGAAATAGCTGTATATTGCTCAGCATAATGCCTGGTAAATATTACAAAACTAGTTAGTAAATGATAGTGCATTTTCATTGTCTTCTCTCTAATTTGACAAAAGCTGAGCCTTCTGATACTGGGCTTAGAGCTGAAGCGCCTCAGAAGGGAAGCATTATACCTGTGCACCTAGAGCAGTGCTCCCTGCTGGTAGGGCAAAGGTGCTGTCCCTCCACTCCCAGTTTAAAAAGCCCAGAACAAGGTGCCATAAAGAGGCACCTCAGAGGCCGCACTACTTGCTGAGTTTTAGCCTATGTGGTCCCAGTGTCAGCTACATATTCTGCGAACCAAATATCAAGGCACTTGGATTATACACGACCTTTCTGTGTTGTTTTCAGTGTAAGAGGCAGATACAATTTACATGTACAATATTGAAATTTCTATTGGAATTGGCTTTTGAGTGTAGAAGGACAAAAGACATAACATATTGACTTTAAAAGAAAATTCTAGGACATAACATTCACAGATGCTGAAAGTCACAAAGCCAGTTTTGAAGCCACTTCTAGGCTATAAACCCTGGAAATCAAGAACTTTTCCTCCTTGTAGTTCTTATGTGGTGGTACATCCTAAGTGTTTAAAGAATCCTTTCATGGAACAGTCTCTCTGTCCCTTCTGAGCAGGTCCTGGCAGATTAAATAGGACATGTTCCTGCCTGTGGGGCCCCGTGGTCAGGGAGCAGGACCAGCCTCTCCACCAGTGCCGCAGTGTTGGCACTGGCTATGGGATACAAATCAGAGTGGGTCGTTCTGGCCCTGATTTCTGGAGAAATCAAGAAAAGCCATCCTGAAAAAAAAAAGAAAAGCCATCCTGAACTTTTGGACCATTCATTAGAGCAGAGTTTTTCAAATGGGTTGAAGGCAGGCCAGGATTCTGCAAGACTATAATCTCAGTACTCTGGGAAGCTAAGACAGGAGGATCTCAAATTTGAGCCCAAGGTGAGCCACTAAGAACTTAGTGAGAATCTGTTTCAAAATTAAAAAGAATAAAGAGGTGGAAGGTAAGATTTAGCTTGGTGTGAAGGCTCTGGCTTCAATCCCCAGTACAGTAGTGGCAGGGAGAGAGTTGGAGAGAGAGAGAGAGAGTGAGAGCGAGAGAGCGGGGGAGAGAGAGAGCGAGAGAAAGCGAGAGAGAGCGGGAGAGAGTGAGAGAGCAAGAGCGAGAGAGAGAGAGAGAGAGAGAGAGAGAGAGAGAGTGAGCAGGAGGGAGGGAGAGAGAGAGAGAGAGAGAGAGAGAGAGAGAATGGTATCCCAGAACAGGAATGAACAGAGTCCCAGAAGTAAGAGGTGAAGGACTTGGAGCTGAGTTCGGTCTGGGGAAAGCTGATGCCATGCAGTGGGGGAGAGGCCAAGCACTGGCATGGGATGGGCAGGCAATGGGTCTGCCAGGGGCGGGACACACCTGCTGCTGAGGGTGTGGATGGCCAGGAGCGGGGCGGAGGCAGGAGAATCAGTCGTGACATGGAAGCCATGACCTGCACATTTTCCCGTCTGCTTAGCAAGCCCACAGGACACCAAGCAACCCCAACTCCCCAGAACAAAGCCACTGCCTCCCATCGAGTCTCTGGGTCCTGCTCCCACAAAGCCTCCGAAACCCCCAGCCGTAGACCTCCAGGCTTTCCAGAGACAACCAACTGCCCTCACCAAGACCCAAGACCAAGGTAAGAAAACATGTGAGCCACATATGTCCAGAGTCCTTCAGGCCGCGTCTCTGGGTCCCTCCTTTGGCTCTGAACCCAGGTAAGGCAGTACCGCCCTTCTTCCTGTGTCAGGGCCAGATGTCCATCACTGCTGCACGCTCACGCAAGGCTGGACAACTTGCCTGCTAATTGACAAAGCTGTGGGACTTGGCCCTGCCACTCCCAGGCTGCCTTCCTCTCCTGAGAGCGCTTGATAGGCTGGGAATCCATCCAAGAGGAAGAGAACAAAGTCACTGAACAGGGAGCCAGTGGGCCTTGGTGTTCCCTGTAGAGTCTGCTGTCTACACGATGGTGCAGGGAAAGGGAGGTGGGGGCTAAGGGAGCAAGCTGGTGGAACGTGGCCTGAGGCCTTCTGGAGGCCCCCGCAGGGTCCAGTGGGACTGACCTCCCCTACCCCATGGAGGCAGTCGTGCAGTTCTGGAGCCCACTCCTCAGCACTACTTCGGATCTTACTCTGCTGCTGAAGGAACAGCAGCTGCCCCACCTCCCCCACTGCCTGACTTGGTGGCACTGGGACAGAAGAGCACACTTTGGGGGTCATGTGTGATGGTGCTAATACACGTCTTACTGTGGCCACTGCCACCAGCAACTGGTACATGGAGAGAGCGGGCCACTGCTCCTTTGACTGATTTGGACAACTTCCTCGTGAGTTTCTCCAGCGTGATGTTCAACCTGAGCACGCGTTCGAATCGCCTAGAAGCTTTTTAAGTCTTAGATTGCTGGGCTCTGACTCCGGCATCTCAGATTCAGCCAGCCTGGAGTGGAGCCTCAGAATTTGCCTCTTAATGAGTCAGAAAGAGATGTTGCCACTGCTGGCCCAGGGACGCCACTTGAAGACCAGTGCTGTGGTTCGTCCTAAACCTTGTCCTGGAAGGACATCCTAGGCTGAGGGACAGCATTTTTCTTAGTTTACTTTAGCAACTAAGTGTGGCTTTTTATAAAGGACAAGTAATTCAAGCCTTAGCCTGCTTCCCTGAAGGGAGAGATGAGAGTCCAGGAGAAGAAGTGAAGCACTATGTCTTCGTAATACAATGGCTTCATGGACCCCGGCTCCCCAGCTCTCGCTCTGGAAGTTCAGGCCTTGTCCTCACTGAGCCTTTTTGCTTGTTCATAGGTAGCAATAATGCTAGTTCCAGTCTCACAGGACCACAGAGAGAACAGAAAGGTGATGTGCAGAAAGAACTTGAACTGTGCTTCACACAAGCCAGTGCCCCGGCAGCCATGCATGGGCAGCTGTGCTCACTACCCTGTTCTGTATAAGATAGGAATGAAGAAACCCTACAGAGGGTCCTACCCTCCAGGAGGCCAAAGTCTCATGCATGAGATGGTATTCATACCTGAGTCCTAAAGTATGGGTGACACTTACTGCAGGGACAGGGAGCCCCCTGAGTCCTAGATGAGTTGCCATTCCACACCAGACCTTGGGAGCTGGCCATGGCACAAACAGCCCTCACTTCACCAGGCTGCGGCCAGTGCCTCCTTCTCATTCTGCTTCTTGCCCTTGCAGTGGACGGGAAAGAGCCCCACGGTCTTCTAGAAAGGTGAGTGCATGTGCCAGCCCTGCGTAGGAGCCCGATGCCCCGGCTCCCCAGGATCTGTGCTGCTCAGAAAGGCTGGAGAGCAAATTTCCTTTGAGTGTAATATTAAGCAACATGCATGTAACCCCTGTGCTGAAACCAAGTTGCCGAGATGTCTTCTGAGAGGTTTTATCGGTTACAGAAATGGGGTTCGTGTATTGAAACATCAGCTTCCATAGTGGTAGACCCAGCAGGGATGTAAAGAATGCTCCGGGTGGCTGTGAGTTAGGGTGGTGGTGGGAGGAGGGCACTTTCTGGGGCACTCCTCCTCAGAGCCTTGCTGTGGATGTGGCACTTCAGCGACCCTCTATCCGTATGGTGTCCATTAGGTTCTTTGGGCTGGCTCTCTTTGCACAGATGTCCTCTGGGCTGTCTCAGGATGACTGCACAGTTGCTGCTCCCAGCTCCCCTACAGCTCCTGCCCTGAGCTCTGAGTGTTTGTCACTTGTTGTGCAGGAGTAAAACCTATAGGTGCCTGGATGTTGACCTGGGACCTCAAATCCCTCATGATGATGCTGTTCTTTGCAAGACTAGTCTTAAGAGGGAAGCTACACTAAAACAGCAAATGTTCGTACTATTGTTTCATCTGTCAAATGTTTATACTAGTGCTGTCGTTGTGCTTATAATAGAGAGGGTCAGGAGATCTTTAGAGTACTATCAGTTATCCACTGCTGCATAGGGCAGTCCATATAGTGTGGGTCTGCAGTGTATGGAGCTGAGTTGGGCAGGTGCAGGTGGGCTTGCTCAGACCTTTGTGGCCAGCAGCAAACCTGCTCTTCCAGAACTGGCTGGGCTATCCCATGGTTAGGGAGAGTTTGCATATGGTCAGTTGGGTCCAAATGGGAGGGCTTGGGAGGGGACGGACCACTCTACTGAGCTGGGGTCTGGTCATCTGTTGAGGTTACACTGTGAACAGCTCAGCGTGAGTCCACTGCAGTTGTAGGTCTAAGGGGTGTACATCTTTCCCGTCTCTTGACTCGAAGCTAAGATAACTGCTTTACTCTATGCAGTGAAGCAGCAAGTCCTTTCTACGTGAGGACAAACCTGCTGTGATTGGCCTGTGGGAGATAGGGGTCTAACTTTGGGATGGTACTGTCTTCCTAGGGGTTTCCTAAGGGCAATTCTAACTATTTCCTTTCACGTTGACTTTGTTGCTTATCAATTATGGTCTAGATCAGTGGTGGAAAACCTAAGGCATGCATGCCATCACAGGTATATAAGGTCCCCTCCACCAACACGCAAGCGAAGTTGCCACAGAAGCCCAGCGTCAAATATTAGTTGTTGTTTTTTCTAAACTAAAACCTCATTATTCAAGTTTAATTGTAGCACTGGCATGTTGTGATAATAACTGGTTTTGGGCAACCAGTCTCTAAAGTGTTCACACCACCAGTACAGCCATACTGTGGTAAGAATGAAAGACAAGATAGGCAAAGAGGGGCTATACTACGAGGGGTGGCTTCACAGAAGATGAAATCACTTGATCTATGTCCTACACAGTGACTCAGAATTAGATAGTCTCACTCATTTGTTTCTATCTGTGATATTGTAAGATATGTATATATGGGCAAGTTTGGAGAAATAACCACATTCCCAATAAGTATTTAGTGGAAGGATGGATGGATGGATGCATGGACTGACTGGTGAACAATCAGGATAGACATAGACCATGGCTGACAATAAGGACATAGTAATGAAGAAGGAGAAATAAACAGACACAAAAGTATCCTAGCACGCAAAAAAAAAAAAAAGGAGTTGAGGTTGAAATGTGAATATTGGGAAAGCAGTGTGCCTTTAATGCACATGTAAAGAAGTTTTGTCTTCATTGTCCAAATGCAGCATAGCAATCATCTACATAGCACTACATTGTATTAGGGGAGGTGTGCGTAGGCTGTAGGTAAATGCTAAGAGACTTGGGTATCTGCAGAATGTGTTACCAGCAAGGGCTCCTGGATGCAGGTCCTGTGGATATTGAGCACAGCTGGGTGTGAAGTGTCACATGAGAGTCTGAACTTTGTCTAGTCAGCGATGTCAGAGCCCATCGGTGCCCTGAGGCCTGCTAGCCACGGGTACAGTTGCCATGGAAACTGGTTTCATAAGAGGCTCCCCCATATTTAGGGCATTAATCTTCAATGGGGGTAGTAATCTTCAGTGTAGGCATTCGATTTAGAAATAGGCTATGCGATATCATGGGAAAGGGACTTGGGAGTAGATGGGTGGAGCCAGCCACAGAGTTTAAAGTTGATGAACTCCTGGGTTTTAAATTCCAGAGCTACCACTTGATATCTGTGGCCTCAAGTATGGCCTTTCCTCTGCGATCTCACTTTCTACTTTTGGGAAGCGTCAGTATCCATCGCGCTTAACTCATACCATTCTAGGGAGGGTTTACTATCATGCCTGGCGCCCAGAAAGAGGCTTGCTTAGCTGTTGTATACCTTCCCACAAAGGGAAATAGTTCAGGCTCATAGCTCTAACCTCCAAGCACCCACTTGTGAGGAACTCAGTACCTGAAAAGCCCAGTATTATTTTTCTTTACCTTTAGGAAAGTACATATTTATTGAGTAGGTCCTACACCAGGCATTTTTGTATGTGTTGAGAATACGGTAATTAATGCACAAAGTGGACAAAAATATGAGGCATGATAGAAAAACATAATGAATGTTTATTTATTATTATTTTTTTTTCATAATGAATGTTTAAATATCTAAAAATTTATTACAGTAAAATTGTCTTTGTATTAATCCTCTCCAAAATACTCTCCCTCACTTTCAATACACTTATCCCATCCTCTGGCCGCTTTGTGAAGCAGTTCTGGAAGTTCTCTTTCATCAGGGTTTGTAGCTGCCCTCATGCCACTGCCTCGGTGTCCTGAACTGATGGAACACTTCTGCTTTTCAGGGGCATTTGTGTGTGAGGAAGAGCCGGAGGCTGCACAGTGCCAAGCTGGGTGAGTCAGGTTGGTGAGGACACAGCCCAGTGTTTTTACAAGTCCGCCTTTCTGTTTGTTGGCACTTGGCAGAAGCATTTAATACCTATGGTGTATCACATCTTGTACAGACCCTCGCAGAAGAGAACTCCCAGGACATCCAGAGCTGCTGCAGAAAGTGGCAACAGCAGAGGTTTAAGTGTAAAGTGTGTTCAAAGTGAGCAGGAGTATTTTGAGGAATGACGTTGTATATCTTAAAGATTTAATTAAGTTTAAATCTTAATTTAAAGATTTCAAGCCAGGTGTGGTGGCGCACGCCTGTAATCCCCGCACTCGGGAGGCTGAGGCAGGATTGGTGTGAGTTCAAGACCAGCCTGGGCTACAAAAGTGAGCTCAAGGCCAGTCTGAACTGCATAGCGAGACCTTGTCTCAAAAAGACAAAAAAAAAGATTTCAATATAATTTTCAGGTTTTTTGTCTGTTTGTTTTTAGGAAAGGGTCTACAGGGTGTTCGGGGTCTCACTACTAGATTAGACTTGTAGTGATCCATCTGTTTACAGCCTCCCAAAAACTAGGATTAGAGGTATTCATCACCATGCCCAGTCTCAGTTGCTATCTCAGTGTGCCCCATGGGTGGGGCTGGCACAGGCCCCTGCAGCCTGCTTACAGGCACTTTAATCTGCTGAGCTGGGCTGGTGAGATGGCTCAGCAGTCTAAAGTGTCTGCTTAGGCAAGTTTAGGCAACTGCAGGGACCGCAGTTCCATCCCTGGCACCACATGCTGTGCCAGCCCCTCCCCCAGGGCAGGCTGAACCAGCCATTATGTACGTATGGCTCTTCCTCACACACAAGCTGAGCTATTTGGCTGGTCCTCAGTGTTACTCTTACTCCACAGCTGGCAAAGGTTTCAATCTATACTCAGCTGGCTCCAAGACAGAGAGGTACATGGCGTAGGGCAGAGGGCAGCTGTTCATGACATTCACATTGGGCAGAAAACAGCAAGGAACAAAGGGAGGGGCAGCAGCTCCGCCTGGTAAGCCTCTTCCCCTCCCTACATTTGTATACAGATTATCCGCCCCAGAGCAGCTGTATCATTCACATGCATCATCCCAGGATTGGATCAAGAGTTAACCACAAACTCTGGAAGCTTCCGCATGACTGCATGAGGATTTAGGGGGCAACTAGACACAAACCACAACACACATTTTTTATTTTTTTATTTCAAAGCCCTTCAAGTTGAACTGGGAAGAAAAAATTTGAGCTCTGTCCTACAAAGTTCCAATCAGCTGCCCAAGCTCCACTCCCCAGTACAGCATCACCCCTCTTCACCCCTTCTCTGTATGACAGTACCTGAGGCACCTACAGACCACATCCTTCCCTCAGCCCCCATTGCATCCCACCACAGTTTTGTTCTGGCTTCATTTGCATACACGTTAATGGCCTTATGAAGAAGGCGATGTGCCCAGCGCAGCCATCTTCCATTTGTAGCGTGTGGAGTCTGATGGAGCAGCCATTGCTGCGAGCCTGCTACTACAGACTCAAGCTGCTGCTGCCGTCCTCAGCCACAGTGTTGGCGCTCACGTCTCTGAAAGGCACCCACAGGGTGACTCTTTCTTCCTTTGTGGTGTCATGAAGCCCATTGGAGATGTGTAGCACAAAACGTGGGGTACACAAAAAGCTATAGGAATTTGGTGATCTCCCAGTGGTCCCCAGGAGAAAGTGGTGAGACGGTTTAGAAAAAAAAGAGATAATAGCTAAGGGCAGATGGTAGACGACGCCTGATTGGCAAAGGACCCTGAACAACAGTACAGATGTTGATTTATACCATTGCAAAAGTTACAAGACACAAGGTTGCCTGGTGACTAATAGCCCACAACGCCCAGGCTGGCCTTTTTCTCAAGACCGAGGTAGCTAGGCTACTTTAGTCAGTGAGGCCTCATCCTGCCCTGCCACATAGCATCAATTTCTAGCTTTTGCTCAAAACTTGGGGGTTTTATGTTTTCGTTTTTGTTAAGGTTTTTATTCTGGTTTGGGTCATTGGGACAGCCTCTGTCATAGCACTCTGGGGCATACTTTTATATATGTGCTTTCAACACATCTACCTGGGCCTCAGGGGAACTCAGAGGGCTTCTCTGGGTAGGGAGGGTCATGCAGCTAGAGCTCACTGGGGTTAGACAGTAACTGAGTTCCAGTATGGTGGCACATGCCTGTAATCCCAGTACTGGGGAGGCTGAAAACAGGAGGATCACTATGAGTCCAAGCTGTGTGGTGAGACCCTGTACAGAAGAAAGAAAGAAGAGAGAGAGAGAGAGAGAGAGAGAGAGAGAGAGAGAAGGAAGGAAGGAAGGAAGGAAGGAAGGAAGGAAGGAAAGAAGGAAGCCAAATAGCTCAGCAGATTAAAGTGCCTGCAAGCAGGTGCAGGGGCCTGGGGGTTCCATCCCCAGAATTGCTGTGCCTGCCCCTCCCACAGGGCACCCTGAGACGGCAATTGAGACTGAGTGTGGTGATGCAAGCCTGTAATCCCAGCTCTTGGGAGGCTGTAAACAAGTGGATCACTACAAGTCTAATCTAGTAGTGATACCCTGCATACCATGTAAGCCCTTCCCATTAGATAGATAGATAGATAGATAGATAGATAGATGATAGATAGATAGAGCGAGAGATAGATAGATAGATAGAGCGAGAGATAGAGAGATGGATGGATGGATGGACAGACGGATGGACGGACGGATGGACAGACAGACAGACAGACAGATGGATAGATAGATGAAGGAAAGAGAGAACTAGGACAACAGTCTGGCTCTCGGTACCAACACAACACACCAAGACTTCACTGCCTCTTCCTGAAGCTATGGATGGAATTGTGCTCCACACCACTGCCACAGCAGCAAGGAACCCACCGGGGTGTTCATGGAAGAGCGGGGTCGGGTTGGTTCTCTGATTGCTCACAGTGCCCTTTCCTGAGTACTCTGGGACCTGAGACATCTCAGCCTGGCATGAGAACCCAGCACCAGGGGACACTGCTGGATTCTGCTTGGGAGGTGTACATGGCTGGGCACTGCTGCCTGCTCTAGGCAGTTGCTCTTGGGGTGGAAAGAAGAGAAGCGTTTTTGTGATGCCTGACCCTGGGGAGTTTTAGACCCAGAACAGCGAGGTGACTTCCATTTAGGGTACTTCAGTAACTACTACTTCTCACCTTTTAATTGGACAGCAGGGGCCACAGCACGGGCACACCTGGCCTGCCTTTCGCTAGGAGATCGGTGGCAGGAGCAGTGGATTTCCTCATATTGTTAATATTTCTCCTTTTGAAACACTCCACCCTTGGCACCTGTTCACTGACCTCCTTCCACAGACAAAGCCTTTGCTATACACATATCCACACACTCATTTTAAGTCTCCCAGCCACAGTCACCGGAAGTCAGTAATTTGTGGGTTACCCCATCGTGGGGAGTCAGGGCAAGTGGCCCAGAATGATGCAGCTGTGTGGCAGCCTCGCACCCACCCCAGGGCACTGTTCCAGGGTCCCACAGGTTCTTGTATACAACCTAGGAGGGCAAGGCTCACCTGGCCCAGTTCACTCTGCACACTGAGCCTAGATGGCCCCAGCAGGTGATCACAGATGCCTGCCTTAGCCTTTCATCTTGTCTTCAGAGAGATCCCCAAGGCGAGCTGGCCAGGGTGCAGCTAAAAGAGGAGAGGCCCTGCATCCAGGCCTTGCCTTTGCTCTTCAGTGATGTTTAGATGATAAGCTGAAATATTTAATGATGGAGCAGAAAAAAAATCAGACAGTGACAAGTTATAGGCCTGGAGTCTACTTTTGTACGTAGGAACTTCGGCACTGTTTCTGAAAGCTAATATTGAAGTGTGGGCGTGGCTGGTAGGGAAAATGAGAACATTAAAAGGTGGGTTGTTTTCTTTCAGCAACAGAAGCTTCTCCAGTGTTCCTAGGGCCCAACTATCTGCCCACACAAGATGAATGGGCAGAGTGAGCCAATCCTGGCTGCAGGACTTTCAGTCCTTTCCCCGGGGAAGGGAAAGAAAAAAAAGGGGCAGGAGAGAAGGACACACGTGGAGTCACCTACTGTCCGCTGTGTTCCCTCTCTCCTTTGTTCCTTTCTATGAAAAGAGCAGTTCCCAACTTTCAGGCCCCAGTGAGGGTTTCATGAAAGACAACTTCTGAATGAGTGTAGTGACAGGGACACACACCAAGTCCTCCCGAGGACCTCATGGCCTGGATCCTGAGCGCTGCACAGCAGGGTTTGTGCGCTGGGCTGAGAATCTGTGCTGGGCTGAGCTGACCCAAGGCAGAGCTCAGGTGGGAAGGTAGGTCATGGGATTGCCTGTAAACTCGGAAGAAGCTCTCGTAGCCAGTCTGCTACTCACCTCCTGGTCACTGGCCAGCACCAGCACAGAGAGATGAGGCCCCTCCAGGCCCCTCCAGGCCTAAGAGCCAGCTCAGAATGAAGCCTTTTCCTCTTCAGAAAACGTGGCTTCCCATGGCTCTGCTGGGAGCTGGGAGCTGGGAGCAAAAGGGCTGAGAGCACGAATCAGAGTGGCCACACACAGGGCTTTACCTGGCCCTTTTACATGGGTTAGATGCAGGCTACCCTTGCCTCTCCTGCGAGGCCAGTATTTGCACCTTATAGAAGAGAAATCAAGAGCCAGCAAGGTTTATTGTCTCTTCTAGAAAGCTTGCTCAGGATGCCGACTCTGCACCTTACTAGAGATCTCAAGTGTGCAATCTTGGCTCAGGCAGGATTTTATACGCTGAAGGGCTTTTGGAATTATCTGATAGCCAAACACTCCAGGAAAGAAGGGACTGTTGCTATTTTTCATCTATTTCCCTGGGACTGTAGCACACAGTGGGTATGAAAAGAAAAATATATAATGAGTTAGCACTGAACCATGAACAGCCTGAGGAGTGGGGTGGGAGAACAGAATGACTTCAGCCTTCACTGACCTTGATGTGAATACACAGACTCTATTATCCAAATAGTTTGCACTGCTTTGCATGTCTTGTATTATATGTGAATAGTAAAGCTATGTGATTGTCAGAGCCTATGCTCCTCATGTGCGCTGCAAGGGCCACTGCCATGTGAACATGGGGCCGCATAAGGACCCCCGCTCTCTCCCCTGCTCCTTAGAGTCTGCTCCAAGTGACACTACCAAAAAACATGTCCTTGTTCTTTCACGTCTTGTGAAAGGAACTCTCCTCTTGCCTGTGAATTAATTCCTTTTGAAGCTAACTATGTCAATTAAAATAATCATTAAGAACTTAGCATCTACTTTGAATTTTAGCATAAAAATTTTACAAAGAGAAAACAAAAGGATAAAAATTTTAAAGCCCTGAACATTCTACCAGGGCTGCGTAGTTCCTTCTGCATGTTCTGGCCACTGTTAATCTCCAGGATTCCCTCCTAACCTCTTCTTTGACATTCGCTGCCACCAACCACTGACTGAGGCTTTAGCTGCTCTCTCAGCAGGCTTCCAGGGCCACAAGACCTACCCTCCACACTTGTGTGCAGAGCCGTCTTGCCCCCAGCACCTCCTGCCACAACTCAGGGTTCAGTTTTTGTACTCCTTCATTTAATCGCTACTGAGCCCACTCTGAGCAGGCCATTTTTCAAACAGACAAAGACCCTGCTGTTATGGAACAGGCATTTTAATTGGCTAGAAAGACAAATGTGCAAATAACAATTAGACACAATATACACTTAAATGTCAGCTTCCTTCTGGTCATGTTTTTACCAAGGCACTCTTTGTTCCATACATAATCCTTTTTTTTTTTTTTTTTTCTTTTTTGTATTTTTTTAGGGAAGGGTCTACAGGGTGTTCAGGGTCTCATTACTAGATTGGACTCACAGTGATCCTCCTGTGTATAGCCCCCCAAGAGCTGGGGATTGGAGGCACACGCCACCACACTCAGTCTCAGTTGCCATCTCAGTGTGCTCCAGGGGTGGGGCCAGCATGGAAGGCCCGGGGATTGAACCCCAGACCCCTTAGCCTGCTTGCAAGCACTTTAATCCACTGAGTTATTTGGTCAGGTTTTTTTTTTTTTAACTATTTATTAGTGTCTCTAATGACAGGACCTTATGGGACTGAGTCCAAGAATACTGCCTCCATTTACTTTTATATTCTAGCACAGTGCCTAGCAATGAAGAGGAACTCAGGGAGAAAATCGAATGATGTGAAATCTTCTAATGTTTACGTAGGAGCTTCCAGTCCAGCCTGAGTGTCTCCAACCAGCAATGACCCCAAATCTGAGACTTTCTAAGCATTGACATAAACCTTCACAAGTTTCAGATGTTGAAACATTTCTGATTTGAATGATCAGTTTGGAGACGCTCAGCAAGTTCTTCTACACAAATATTCCAAAATCCAAAAGCCTGCGGTCTGGACCATCTGGCTCCAGGCACCTTGGACGGGGGTGCTCCCTCTGTATTTCTGTGCACATCAGGAGAGGTGGATCCAAATCAGAAAACCAGCTGTCAACTGGGAGTCTACAGGATGCAGGTACTGCAGTGGGCACTCGGGACCCAAGAGTACATGGTCCTCGCAGAAGAGTCAGAGATGCCTGAACAGCAGAGATGAAATTAAACTAATTTTAAAGACAATGAAAGGATTTCAGGAGTGTGGTCATGACTAATTATAAAGCAGTGTCTGTGTCTATCGAAGGCAGGCTATTTGGAAAAGATGACCGGAGAAGGACTTGGACAAGGAGACCAAGGTGACACATGGTGCTTGAGAAGGAGCAGGGCATATGGAAGGTTCCCAGGGAGCAAGGAGTGGACCCACAGGAACAAGATCATGCAGAGGAGGAGCCCACTGCTGTGTTAGTCCTATCCGACTCCATGGGCAGCCTCTGAGAGGCTCGGGAAGGATGCTGACAAGGTCTAGGTCTATTTTAGGGTTATCCTGGAGGCCATGCGGAGAAGGCTTTCTGGAAGGGCCAGAGAGAGTGGCACCTAGTAAAGATTTGAAAGAAAGAACACCGGTTGTTTATGAAGAGGAGATTGGTGACAAGGATACTACAAGCTGAGGAGTCATCACAGAAAGAAGGAGGCAGAAGCTTCCTGGTTCTCAGGACCACATCTAAACTGCTGTGAAGAAAATGTGTCGGCAGGGTATGTGAAGGAGAGTGTACCTGGGAGTGTTTTGATAAATGTTAGCTGAAGGGTTGGTCCTCATGAGAGTCAGCGATGTCCAGGCCAGTTTGCCTATTTTCCCTTTCTGGGTCCATCTCCCCACTATCTATGCACTTTATCAGCATGGGAAAGGTTTAATATTTCTAACCAATGGCACAAGTCAAATTTAGGAGAGTGACACTTGAACATTGGATGTTCCTGGGAATGTGTCTTAAGAGGGTAAAAGTATAGATTTGGAGGTCAGAGAGCCTTGAACTCATGCTTTGAGCTCCAGACCCTAGCTGTGTGATGGGGAAAATGGTTTTGTGTCCCTGAACCTTGCATTTCTTCATATGGGAGAGAGAAGCAGATCTGTGAAATCAAATCCTGGCAAGCACTGAAGAAGCATTCCAGGCTGTAACTGTCAACTTTGGTGTTACCCAAAGGATTGAGTTAAATACCTGTGAGGGCTGAAGCAAGCATCTAGCATTCTGCGGTGTGGAAGCAGCTTCATGAACACTTGGGAGGCGGCAGCCACCTGAGGCTGATTGTGGCAATGGAGACAAACTCTCTGTCAAGGTCCCCTGCTCTGGGCAGCAGATCGGGAGCCCAGGTACCTCATGGAAACCTGTCACTAGCTCAGTGGCACTCTCCTTTCCTGCCCTGTAAAGTAACATGGGTGAGGGACTGTGGCACTTGAAGTAGATGTTCCAGAAATTGAAATGCAGCTGCTTTAAAGTGTGGTCTTAGTGACCAAGATGAGCACTTGGAGTGGCTTTGTTTTAGCACTATATAAGAAGGCCGGGTGCTCTTTGAAAGTTCCCAGAGGAGCCCTCTGGGTCTGCCAGTCCTGCTGAAACACACACTGCAGGTAAATCTTGCTTTTTGTGTATAAGTGATAACGTTAGGCAGATTAGAGGGTAGCCACTTCCCCACCATGTGTTTTCCACACAAATGATGAATGTGTTGGAAAACAGGTCTGTGAAAAAGTCAGATTGGCTTCAAAAGGTTTTGAAAAAATACCCAGATCCTTTCCTAAGTTCCTGGCCCTTCACTATCCTCCAGTGCTTTGGTATTTTCCATTTGGCAGTTTTCTCTTGATTCTAGAATGATTTGCAGTATAGAGGAAATGACAATGAAGGAATCAGGGATCTTTTTTCAGATCCCCACCAGTTCAAGCAGGGCTGTCTTGGGCAGGTTGGTGAACAGTCCCTAGCTTCCGTTTCTCGAATGTGCATCTAAGAAGGTGGAGTCAGATAGCCTACGATAAAAAAACAACCTGAGAGGGGGCAGGGAGATAGCTCCGTGGCACAAGTGCCTGCCTGGCAAATGCAAGGTTGTGAGTTTGAACCCTGGTCCTGCCAAAAAAAACAAAAACAACAACAACAAAAAAAAACCTGAGTGTAGTTGATTGAAAGGATCAGTGACCGGGCATGGTGACACACCCCTGAAGTGCCAGCTACTCAGGAGGCTGAAGCAGGAGGATGACTTGGGCTTAGGAATCTGAGGCCAGCCTGGGCAATAGAATGAGACCCTGTTTCAAACAAACAAAAGTAAACAAGGGTGTATGCCTTAATTGAGTGACAAATCTCAGAGCTTTTCTACTTTTGAACCTCGAGCTGACATAGTGTTCTCTCCTTATGTCTTTGTTAATAATGTGGCCAGTCCTCTGGGCTCCTCCTGGCTACAGATCTAATGGCACTCCTCTTTTCCTCTTTGGTGGGTCCGATTGCACTGAGGTGCTCCTGCTATGTGGGACAATATAAGATTCAGGGTTAATCACCTCAATCTTAAAGTTTGGGCCAGAGGAAATGGCATATTTTTCAAGGCTAGCCAACATTTTAGTCAATGTTTTATGATCATTTTTAAAGAAAGAACTGGGTTATAAATACAAAAATAAAAGAGATCTCCAGTCCTGGGGGTGAGAGTGACTAAAAGTGTTGTATCTGTTGTTTGCTACTATAGTGGCCCTAGTAGAATTACCAAGGTTACAGTGAAAGAGTAGTTTAGCTTATGTGTGCACTTATAAAATGCATATGCACACGTGTGTGCACATATATGTGCTCTGTAGCAGTAGGAGCACTAGTGCAGAGATTGGTAGAAGTTGACGTGCAAGTGGTGCAAGAGTGGGTAGAAGTGGGGAGGACAGCAGTGACATCAAGAGTAGGTGCACTGTCTGCCCTGTTCTGTGCTGAGCACAATACATTTTCTCAGCTGTACACAAAGAGAATTAAAGAGTAAAGGGACTTAGGTGAAATCAACCATCCAAGGCCCATGCCAGGCAGAGCTGAGATCTACCCTGCATGCATGTGTGCTTTTGAACCCAGGCCTTCTCCAACCATTCTGTTCTATAGCGTTATCAACGGTTCATCTTTAGCCACTATCTCATGTGTAGAGGACAAGTTCTACTACATTTATGAGAGGAAAAAGTGTTTTCAAATCCATCGTATATATTGTGAACCTGGTACTAGTAATTTTAAGTGCCATTTTAGAGATGAAGGGCGTTCCTTTTTAAAGTCTCATGCTTAATGAGTGAAGTCAATAGAATTTCCCAAGGTAAACATCTTTGAAGAAAGTGGTCCCACGGCAGCATTTGTCAGACCTAAGAATTTGTTCAGTTTGGGATGGGGGCTACTTGAGAAATCAGTGTCATAGTCCTTTGTCGTTAAGAGCTGCAGAAAGTCATAAATATCAAGTGTTTCCAAGCTGCTCCCGTCCCTCCTGTCTCACAAATGCATGGCCCCTTGAGAACACAGGTGTTAGGCACTGGCCAGACCCCTGAGTCTCCCTTCCCAATAAAGTAAGCATGACAACACACCAAAAGGTTTGGCTAGTGAGTCTCAGCCCCTCTGCAGAATCCAACTCCTCTTTTCCCTTCCAAAGCTTCATGCGGTGGACTTGTGTGACTCTCTCCTGTGTCATGGAGTCAAACCAAAGTGCACCTGTCAGGAGTCATCCATGAGATCACTGAGTCACATCCACACCGAGCCCTCACTGTGGCCCTCGGATGATATAAGGGCCTGAGTGACTGCGTAAGATCACACATCTAGGGGAGCGCAGAGTGGACCAAGATGCAGGGCCAGGCACAGGGCAAGTCCTCAAAGGGCAGCTACTCCTGCGATTAATGAAGTGACCAATTAGACATGGATCTTTAAGCTGAGCCACCTCTCCAGTGTGTGCAACTGATAGGGGCAGGCAGATTACCCTGAGGAGACTGCAGCCACCTCACAAAGCCCCAAAAGAGGACCGACTAACCAGGAGAGGGAGACATGCACACCGGGACAGCAAGACCCCATACATTGGCAGTGGGTTTTGAAAGGGCCCAAACAAAATTAGGAAATTCCTAGTTTCGTAAACTGTCTTTAACATTCACATTGCAGTTCCACAGCTGTTCTTAATTTCTGGGCAGAGATAGTGTTGAAGATATTAAAAACCAATGAGATTTTAGGACGTACATTGTAAATTAGTAGAGGATTTTGATGAGGAAGTGTGAAAATGTACCACCCTGAGCCTGTGTCATTCATCAAAGAACTTCACAAAGTGAAGATATCACATCATACTTCTGTGGAATACTAAAAGCAGAAGGCAAAACTTTCACTTGGTACCCACAATATGCCTTGAAAGTAGATTTTATTGTTACTCTTTTGTGGAGTGGGCAATGGAGGGTTGCAATATTTATCCAGTACTCTGTAAGTGGGAAGAGAGCTCAGATTCCAGTTCAGATCTGTGACAACCACTCTCCAGTTCAGCTGCTCTTCTGTGCTGCCTCTCAGTGACTGTGTAGTCCTGGAAAGAGGCGGATCTCAGACTTAGCTTTAATGCACTATAAAAATAAATAAGTAGAAGATATTCTTAGACAGCAAAGAAGAAGATTTAAACATACTTCCCATACCCTTTCTTTGTTCTAACAATAAACCTTTCCCTCCCTGGGCCTGCCCTCTATAAGGACAGTCGATCTGAAAGCTGCCTTTATGTAAGAAAAACATTCGGTTGGAATTCCTTATAATGATGTGAAGGCAGATATTTAGTCATTTCTGACAAGAGCTGTACAAGAAATTGATTAGACATCTTCTTGCAATTCCTCCACAAATTGTTTCTTATTAATAAAGTTAATTTACCATGGACGTGAAGAGGCTGTTGGGCCATTGGAACATGAGATGTATGGCATAGCCTGCAATGTAAGGGGGTTTCTCGAGAGAGGAACAAAAGTGAGAAGGGAGAAGCTACTGAGGCGTTAGAACTCATGGCTCCATATCTTCAAAAATATTTCGGGGAAGATGCACCCGGCACGGGGGGGGGGGGGGGGGGGGGGGGGGGGGGGGGGGGGGGGGGGGGGGGGGGGGGGGGGGGGGGGGGGGACTATCTGGGTAGCAAAAGAGAGGAGAGAGTGCCCATCTTTTCATTGCTGTGACAGCGCTGATGTGAATATACATAGAAGTGGGAAGGAGTCAGGAAGAACCCCAAATACAAAGGCCTCTTCCACACGCAGGCCACAGATGGTGAGCGATTGCCCCTCCCCTGGCCCAGCCACTTGTGGTGGCAGGGTGCCACTGAGATTTGCCACTGGTTATGCATTCGGTGGATGCCTCCTGTTTCTCACTCTATAGTTCTGTTTGTCTTCACTCAGTGCCAACTTCTATTATGAAATTAGGAATGTGTTGGGTTACTGATCAATTATACTTGAATTATGAACTGTTAAAGATAAAGTCTTTATGTCTGGGTGTTTTGTTTGTTTGTTTGGTTGCTTGGTTTTTGTTTTTGTTTTTTCTCCTATGAATTGAACTTAGGACCTTATACTTGCCAGACAGAGGCTTATGACACTGAGCTATATCCCTGGCCAGATACAGACTTTCAAATATTTGTATATATGACATCTAAATTGAATACTTTAATTCCACCTCATTTGTAAACTTCTGAAATGATTAATTTTTACAATCGATGTTTATTTAGACTCACCAATGGCTTTATGGGTTTCCCTGTTCATCATGGTTCTTTACATCCTCTTTCATTATTTGTTCAGCTTCCTCAGGCCAACATACACTGGTGCACTTCAGGCAGGACACGCAGGCTACAAAGGCATGCACTTGCATTTCAGGTACAGGTTTTGCTTCCTGGATGGTGATGAGGCTGAATTAGAATTTTACAGCAAGAACTTCCTTTCCTGTGTTTCCAGAAAAGTGTTTTGTACTGATGAGAACCCCTTTGCCAGTCTGGTTTCTGTCTTCTCTCAAGTAACTTTTACAGTCTTATTAGAGTTGCACTGATTTATTATAAACTGTGTACGGCTGGTCAAATAGCTCAGGGGATTAAAGTGCCTGCTTAGCAGACACGGGGACCAGGATTCAATTCCTCAAGTGTCATGCTGACCCTACCCACAGGGTGGGGTGAGACGGTCACTGAGACTGGGTGTGGTGGCACACACCTGTAATCCCACTGCTTGGGAGGCTGAAAACGGGAGCCTCACTATACTTGGGAGGCCAGACTGTGTAGTGAGACTGAGACCCTGTAGATACTGTACTAAGTACGTTTTTTAAAAAGATGGAAAAAAAAAAAAAACTGTATGTGTGGATTTACTTTTTTTTTTCTCTCTCTCTCTCTTTGAGACAGGATTTCCCCATGCAGTTTAGACTGTCCTTGAGCTTACTTTTGTAGCTCAGGCTGGTCTCAAACTCGCACTGATCCTCCTGCCTCAACCTCCCAAGTGCTGGGATTATAGGCACGCATGACTATGCCCAGCTCCTCTATAGGTTCTTTTGTGAGTCTTTTGTTTTTACCTTGTAATACTTATTACTCACTGCATCTCTCTGAACGCTTGAAGCTCACTTATCTAAATTCTCTTTCATGTCACTCTATGACTCAGCTCCCCCCATGGGCTGCCCTCTCGCTGTCCCCTGATGGCTCATCTCTTCTTCATGGCTTGGGTCTCAAACTCCAAGCTGGTTTTAAGATAGGAGTTGCTTCCTTTGGGAGCCTAGATACCCCAAACTATGGGAGCATCTTTATGGAATTATTTCAGATTTGCCTTAACAATGATTTGAACTTCAAGTACCAGCTTGGGCTTTCCATGTCTGGAATCCACAGATCGAATGAATTTAGACTCCACACTGCACTCAGCACTGGCTGAGAGGTAGACTTCTCGAGGCTGCTCACCTCCACGGCTGCAGAGGCTCAGTCGGAGGGAACAAGGGGCCTGATGTGCATGCTGGGAGAATGGGAGGTGTTTCTTAAACTCACAGCTGGAGTAGCATTACACGGCTCTGGGTTCCATGCTGAGGTCTCATGAAATTGCAGCCTTGCTCACAGATAAGGCCCAGGCTCAGACTTAGCTCTTGACTCTGACATTAAGTCCCTGGCTTTGCTGTTATTTCACCCTTCCGTTATCTGGCCTCAGTTTCCCCTAGAGAGCCTCACAATCCCCACATGCATCTCCGCATTGTGGTTTGCTTGCTGTGTATGGCACCAGAGGGTTTCACTGGGTTGATTTCTACGTGAGTGGTGCAGTCATCAAATGCCATCTGGCAGGGTTGTGTTTCCCCTAAGTGCCCTTGTGTGTGGCAGAGGGGTGTGCCTACCATACCCGCTTAGGGAACCGTGGTGGCCAGACAAGCATTACTTTTCTAGGCAGGAAAAAAATACTAAGAGCTTTAAAATGTGCTTAAAGAAATGTTTTACTCTCAGTAACCTTTTTCTCTCCATGATTCTCAGTGCTGAATCTGAAGAACCACATAATTATGAGGCCACAATTTCATCTCTGAGACACTCTGGCAGTTCCATTAACCTGTGCACTGCAGAAGAAATTGCTGGTGGTGAGTCTGCCGAGCCAATTAATATCATAACCCTGGATAGAATAAAAATGTGTCAAAAACGGTATTTTCCTCTAGCTAACTACAAGTTTACAAAATTCACACTTATTCCATTCCACTACCTCATTTCTATTTTTTCCTATGTCTGATGTCTTTAAAATATAAGTAAGTTGGGCAGCCGTGCTATTCATGCCTCTGTGCCTGCTCTTTCCACTGTTTATTTTCCCTCCACCAATCAGCTCAGCTGCCTTGCCTAATGTAAACATGTGGGAGGAAAAATCAAAATATGCGGGTTCATTTTACCTCCTTCTCCCACTATGGAAACTTTGTCTCTCTTTTCCTGATATCTTTCTTGAAGTCCCTGGTTCCTCAGTGTGTGGAGAGGAAGATAACAGACTGTGAGAATTAGACGCCTGTGTGCAGTCTGGATAGCAGAAGGGAAGGTAATGGGCGTGAGCAGTGGTGGCTCGGAGCTCACCCCTCCTCCCTTGGGTACTGGTGACCTTGCTCAGACCTTTTCCCGTAAAAGGAGAGGCCCTCGGGTCGAAGGATGCCCCAGGCCCTGGTCACAGCTCTGCAAGCTTCAGTGTCTGCGCTCTGCCTACAGAACAGCACACTTCTCTGCCAACCCCATAAATATTCAAGCTGTAATAAATCCGAGTGTTTGTAGAGCCTGAACTCTGGACCACAGCTCTGTGACAGAGAGCCACAGAGCGTGCTTCTCTCTTGCAGAGCAGTTTTATGGCCCTGCTGTTCCCCATGGGAAACTGAGGATTGGGTGACTGTGCTGCAAAATGTCACACAAGCGTAGATAGTCTTCTCATGCAATAACGGAGCCCTGTTCTTGGCACTAGGTCATTAAATGAATCAGTCGCTCAGTGAGGAAATGTGTGTAATACACACATTACAATACTGGGAACAAGTGGTAAAAAGAAACTCCAACTTATACCTTTGCTTTTGTGTGTGCAACTTACATACAGCACTGTGACGCATAACAGAACATAAAACGCAGCACTATACTGTGCAAGCAGCAGAAATTGCACTACTGCACCGTAGGAGAAGTCCCCATAGGGCCACGCTGTGTGTCCCGCCCTTTCCCTGTCTTGCTCCACAGAGCCAAGACGAAGCTCCTACCAGGAAAAGTAAAGGGCACAGGCTGTCTTACCCCCAGTTTTTCTAGAACAAAACTGAAAGGTGTTGAATGGCCAGGGGACCTGTCTTATAAGAGACATTGGTGGGAGTTCTTCAAGCTGAAAGAAAAGAATGCTAGTTAGCACCCTAAAAACACAAGAAAGCATGAAACTCACTGTTAGGTGTGAGATCCGTCCAGTTCATGTCCCCTGTCATTGAAGAAGGAATGTTAAAGAATGCCTATAATAAAAAGGGAGAACTAGTACTAAAAATAGCAGTGGCTATCAAATTTGATAAGGGATTCCCAATATAAAAAGATGTAAATTGTGACAATAAAAATCCAAAATGTGGGGAAGTTGATATAATTAAGTGTCTTATGATTGGTCATATAAAATGATATGGAAATCCCTCAAAAAGTGTAAAATTATTACTATGTGCCCCACTACCCCACATCTGGGTATAAATCCAAAGGCAGTGGAACCTGCGTGAGGACCACACATTTGCATCCACTCGTGCACTCTGCAGCACTCACAGGAGGCAAGGCCTGGGCCAGCCCACGCACTTCTGCCCTGAGGGACACTCAATGTGGGACAGACCCATGTTGAAAAGGTACTCGGCCTCGAAAGAGAAGGAAATTCTAACATCTAAAACAGCGTGCATGAGCCTGAAGGCTGCCATGTTCAGTAATGAAGCTCAGCATAGAAAGAAAGATAAATACTGTGTTTTCGTCACCTA
Source organism: Myocastor coypus (assembly GCA_004027025.1). Lineage (NCBI taxonomy): Eukaryota > Metazoa > Chordata > Mammalia > Rodentia > Myocastoridae > Myocastor > Myocastor coypus. The sequence continues at coordinate 554 of PVJA010034214.1, read as the reverse complement.
CATGGAGAATCTACAGGTGCTTTCCTGGAAAGAAAGTAAGATGGTGATTACCAATAGCTGAGGGGTGTGCAGGCTGGGAGAGGATCAGTCAGAGGGGGCAAGGCTTCAGCTAAGAGAAGCAAGTTCAGCAATTCTAGTGTATGACACAGTGACTGTAGCAACATTACACTGTGTGCTTTAGGACTGTGAAGAGTGTAGTGTTCTCATCATAAAATACAAGGACATGTTCTAATATGTATATAAAATAGCTCAAACAGTTCCACAAAGTACATGTATATCAAAACATCATATATATATATATATATATATATATATATATATGTATGTATATTATGTATATTTTTTTCTTGTCAACTAAAAAGATTTTTAAAGAAAAAGGTTTTCAATTACTTATGATATTATATCTGGTAAAAAGGAAGACAAGAGCAAAATAAGCCCAAATTAGCAGGAAAAACACAACCAAACAAAATAAGTGAAATTGAAACCAGAAGAACAGCAGAGAGAAAAATCAATAAAATCAAAAGTTTGTTTTTAGAAAAGATCATTCAAATTGA
>PVJA010034213.1:0-22440 GCA_004027025.1 Myocastor coypus | reverse complement strand
CTATAGTTCATTTATCCCTTTCCTCTGAGGTCCCATAATCTCCTTGACCAGAAAATTTGGGACACCTCTGAGTTATAGGATATTACAGCACAGGTTCTCTTATATCCTGAGTCCTTATTGACCTTGAAGGGCTAGGGCCAAAATATTGGCTATCCTCATAGCCCTTCTTTTTCTCCAATTTTTGGTCTGTTAACTTACACTCTTAACCCTCCAGCAGAAAAGCTTTGTGATACTATTACTCTATAGCATTTGTACTTGAGCTTATCATCACTGGCTTTCTGAGTATCAAATATCTTTGACAGCTTGGAATTGATATTTTCTTACCATCATTGATATTCTAATAACGTTCTATACAATGTGATATAAGCAGTTACACAATTTTTACACAGATATTTGGAAATTCAAGGAAATACAAAATTGTAGCCTGTCAGGACTATGGTATTTGGTCCAGTCTCTTATTTTCAAGTACTACTCTTGAGAGAGAGAATGACAGTAACTGAGTTTACACCGGGAGCAGTACACATTAAAAAGACAAGAGTGACATGCATTCCAAGCATAGATTTAGTGTTACATAGTGCTGTGATCAATATGATGAACCTTTTGAAAGTTCTTGAGAGCAATATCTGATTCATCCTGTATACATAAGTGCATGTTTTTGCTCTTGATATGTTTTCTCGTTTATCTGCTTCCAGTCACTTCGTTGTTTAATCCATAACACATTCAGTTGTGTTATGCCCTTAAGTTCTTACTTTCTTCTTTAACATTCTTATATTAGGGAGACTATATGATATTTATACATATAGATCTGGTTTATTTCACTAATGAGTATATGTTCAATATACATCCATTTGTATATGAAGTCTTCAAACTTATCATTCTTTATGGATGAGTAATATTCCATTGTATAAAAATATCATTTTTTTAAACCATTCTTCAAATGATGAGCATTTTGGTTGTTTCCAAGATTTGGCTATTACAAATTAGGCTGCTATAAACATAGGTGCACAGATAGTGCTTATCTATCAAAATTAATGGAACTTCCCAGACCTGATCCACGATTCCCGAACTCCTGCTCCATCCAGACTGGCCGTGTGGCGGCTGGCCCAAACTCAAGCCTGGAACTGATCCGCGATCCCTGACCTCCAGCCCGGACCCACGCACCATCCCTACTGGGCTGCACAGCGGATTCAGCCCCAGTCTATCCCTGAATCATCAACAGCGCAAGATTTGACTCCACCCACCTTCCTGAGCAGGATTCACAAAGACCAGGTAAGAGCTCTCTCAGCTCGCATTCATCCTCAAACTCAACAAATGCCCCAACCCCCAACTACACCCACAGTCCTCACATGGCCTACCATCCTACCGACCCACAGGGCTTCATGGTAGCCAGCTGCCTGAGATCCAACTTGCGGGCAAGTCTGGAGGGGAACAAGCTTAATGGATCCAGATGAAAATTTCCATAGGCACTAACTGTATAAGTTCACCAAAGTGCAGAGATTACTGCTATTAAAAAGTGATAGAAGCCGGGCATGGTGGCGCATGCCTGTAATCCCAGCACTTGGGAGGCTGAGGCAGGAGGATCAATGCGAGTTCGAGACCAGCCTGGGTTACAAAAGTGAGTTCAAGGCCAGCCTCAACTGCATAGCGAGACCGTGTCTCAAAAAGACAAAAAAAAAAAAAAAAAAAAAAAAAAAAAAAAAAAAAAAAAAAAAAAAAAAAAAAAAAAAAAAAAAAAAAAAAAAAAAAAAAAAAAAAAGTGATAGAGACAAGGAGTAAGATCCAATCTCAGGTCCTGAGTCTACCCAAAACAAATACAGTAGACATTACTATGGAAGAAAACAGGAATCATACCGATGAAATCTCTGAATCGGTAGCATCCTAGGTAGACAGACAAGTGCAGAAACTTACAGAGCAATTCAGATCAGAGATAACATCTGAAGTAAAAAAAGAAATGCATGAATTAATAGACTCTGAAGTGGAAAAACAACTGCAGAAACGTATAGAGGAAACCAGGCAGAAATAACCTCTGAAGTTAAAAAAGACCTCTATAAATTAATAGCATCTAAAGTAGGGGAACAACTACAGAAAGACAGAGAGGAGAAAAGAGCAGAAATAATGTCTGAACTAGAGAAAGACTAACTATAAGAGAGACTTCAGTAGTACTAAAGAAGACACTGATAAAAAATTAGAGGAAAATACAAAAATGAAGGAATCTCTGATGTAGCAAAATAGGAAAGAAATAGATCGCACGAAATAGTTTCAAAGAGCTATACAAGAAAATAAAATCTCAATCACAAGACGCCAAAACCGTATGAACAAAAGTGAAGATAGAGTTTCAGATCTTGAAGACACCATCACAGCTAGTGAAGAAGTAAGAAAAGATCTCTTAAAAACAACTAGGAAGCAGGAAAAAATAATTCAACATCTACAAAATGATGCAAAAGTGAACAATGTGAGATTAATATTCATCAACGAGAAAGTAGTCAACAAAAATGATATAAAAAGAATATGGGTAGAAGTAATAGCAGAAAACTTCCAAAATATGAGAAAACAATCAGACATTCAGGTAACTGAGGCATACAGAACTCCAAAGAACATGAACCCAACTAAAAATACACCCAGACATTTAAGAGTCAAGATCCCAAAATTTCACCAGAAGAACAATACACTAAAAGCTGCTAAAGAAAAGAAACAGATCATTTAAAGAACATTTAAAGGAAAACCCATCAGAATAGTGGCGGATTTCTCTTCACAAACCATGACAACACTCATTGATGTTTAAAGTTCTACAGAAAATAAATAAATAAATAAATAAAGTTCTACAGAAAATTGGAATAGAGGGCCTCTACCCCAACCTGATAAAAGCCATCTCTGACCATCCAACAGCTAACATAATTCTAAATGGGGAAAAACTGGTCTTTTACTCGCAAATCCGTTACAAGAGAAGGATGTCCTCCATCACCACTTCTATTCAATATAGTTATGGAAACATTAGCTGCAGCCATTAGACAAAAGAAAAAATAAAAGCAATAAGAATAGGTAAAGAAAGTAAAACTATCATTATTTGCAGATGATGTGATAATCTACTTGGAAGACCCAAGTAACTCCACCAAGAAGCTACCATAATTAATACACGAATTCAGTAGCATAGCAGGTTACAAAGTCAACACACAAAAATCAACAGCATTCCTCTACACATATAACAAACATAGAGAGAAATTAGAGAAACAGTACCTTTTATGACAGCACCGAAGACAATAAAATACTTAGGAATTAACCTAAGGAAGTAAAAGAGCTTTTCAGTGATAACAGAAGACTGAAAAAAAGAGATCCTAGATGATTTCAGAAAATGGAAAGGTATTCCCTGCTCCTGGATAGGAATAACCAACATTGTGAAGGTGTCTATACTCCCTAAATTGTTATATAGATTTAATGCAATTCCTATCAAAATACAATCAACATACCTCATAGACATGGAGAAATCATTGCTAAAATTTATTTGGAACCAAAAAGATCCAAAAGTGCAAACACTATTCTACACAACAAAAGTAAGGCAGGAGGCACTAAAATTTCTGACCTGAAGTTATACTATAAGGCTACATTAATAAAATCATTATGGTATTGGCAAAAAAAAATGACCTGAGGATCAGTGGAATAGATTAGAAGATGCAAAAGCAAATACAAACACATTCAGCCACTTTATCTTCAACAAAGAGGCCAAACACACTTACTGTAAGAAAGACAGCCTCCTTAACAAATGGTGCTGGAAAAGCTGGCTCTCTACATGCCAAAAACTAAAAATTGACCCAAGTCTATCACCACACAGTAAACTAAAATAAAAATGGATTAACGATCTAAATATTAAATGAGAAACATTAAATCTTCTGGAAGAGAAAGTGACAGAAAACCTTGAAGACATCGGGATAGGCAAATAGTTCATGGACAAAAATCAAATTGCATGTATAACACTTGAAAGCATCAACAAATGGGACCTTCTCTGGCTAAGAAGTTTTTGCACGTCAAAAGAAATTACCAACAGAGTGAAAACACAACCCACAAATTTTGAAAAGATTTTAAGTAATAAGTATTCAGACAAAGGTCTGCTATCTAGAATTTATAAAGAACTAAAAACTATTAGGGCCCCCAAATTCAAAGATCCAAACTAGAAATGAGCATCTGAAATGAACACACATTTCTCAGTGAAAGAAATTCAGCAAGCCTATAAATACATGAAGAAATGTTCCACATCGCTAGCCATATGTGAAATGCAAATTAAAACAACAATTAGATACCATATCACTCTAAAAAGAATGGCTATAATAAAGAAATCAACCTACAGCAAATGTTGGAGAGGCTGTGGGGAAAGAAAAACCTTCTCCACTGGTGGTGGGAATGTAGGTTGGTGCAACCAAGTGGTGTGAAGACTCCTGAATTCCCATTTAATCCAGCTGTACCCCTACTGGGAATTTTTCCAGAAGAACTGAAATCATCATACCATAGAGATATTTGTGCACTTGTGTTTTTACCATCCCAATTTTTAATAGCGAAGTCCTGGAAACAACCAAAATGCACATCATTTGAAGAATTGTTGAAAAAGATGTGGTATTTTTATATAATGAAATATTACTTAGCTATAAAGAATGATAAACTGAAAGACTTAATATATAAATGGATGTATGTTGAACATATACGCATAAGTGAAATAAACCCGACCTACATGTGTAAATATCATATAGTCTTACTAGTGTAATAACTCTAAAGAAGAAATAAAAATAGAAGGCATAACACAGCTGAATGGAAATCAAAGACTTACGGATTAAACAATGAAGTGACTGGAAGCAGAAAAGAGAGGAAACATAGCAGGAGCAAAACCATGCACTTGTGTACACAGGATGAATCAGATATTGGTTCTAAGAACCTTCAAAAGATTTTTTTACATTGATGATAGAAACATGCCACACTAAAACTATGCTTGGAATGCCTGTCATTCTGGTCTTTTAAATGTGTACTACTTCTAATGTAGACTCAGTTACTGCTATACTCTCTCTCAAGCAAATGGTTCATTAACAAAAAAACAAAAACAAAAACAAAACGGTATTAATTGAGAGTAACAGATTAGGCAAAATGCCATAGGCTAAGCAAGCGATGATTTTGTACATCTTTAATTTTCCAAATTTCTGAGTAGAAATGTGTAAGTGCTTTTATCACATTCTATAGAGCTTTATTAGAATATCAGTGATTGACAGAAAATTCCAATTTCAAGCTAAGTCTAAGATATTTGATATTCAGAAAGACAGTGATGTTAAGCTCAATTACATACGTAATTGAGTAATAGTATCACGAAGCTTCTCTGCTGGAGGGTTAAGAATGTAATTCACCAGACCAAAAATTTGGGAAAAGGAAGGGCTATGAGGATAGACAACATTTTGGCCCTAGCTCTTCAAGGTCAGTGAGGACTCAGGACATAAGAGAACCTGTGCTATAATATCCTATAACACAATTGAGTCCCAAATTTTCTGGTCAAGGAGATTATGGGACCTCAGAGGAAAAGGATAAATGAAGTATAGTGTGTCTAAGGAGAGTCACCTAGAGAAAAAAAACATTCTCTCAGGCTTTCACAGAAAGCAAACTGGTCAAGCAATGGCCGTGACTCATCCTGATGGCTGACACTGAGAACAGTTCTACAAAGCATTGTACATGGTTCCAAAATTAATCCTGAAGGAATTTGACCTTAGAAGATACAAAAGATGAATATTTTGTTATACAGGTCTTGCTTTAACTTGCCCTTGATCATCCAGCAGAAAAGCTTAATTATGAGCCATAAAACGGAGATAGATCAGTTTAGGGAACTGTATGAGGCTTAAATCAACAGTCTCCAACATTACCAGTTTCACCTGTAACCCAGTGCAATTATGGAATATTGGACTATGTATACAACTCCTTCCTCTCAGTTCAAAAAGTAGAAATTTTTCTTTTTTTCTTTCCTTACCAATATTGATTGGAAAATTTATCATGTTTACACCTTGTACTCTGTATAACTACTATGAGGACAATAATAGGCAATGTGTCAATTGTGAATGTACTACTAATGTGGTTTGAATCTATCATATAGTTATTTCTTCTTGAAATTAATAAAAAAAGGGAAAAAGACACTAGGATGGATGAAAGGGTAAAGGAAGGAAGGGGAAAGGAACAAATGCAAGTTGGCTATAGTATTAATGTCTCTTAGCTCACTGAAAAGAAAGATTTTTGCTAATATCAACTGGAGGATCCTTTATGCCCATATCTTATAATCTGAGTAATTATTTGAACGATAGCAATATGCAATGTATTAGCTCTTGTTATCTCCTGTTATTGTGTTATAAATTTCTGTTTTGTCTTTTCCCTAAAGTAAATAATAATGCTTTAAAATCAATAGGGGTATAAAAAGTAAAGCTGTATTAATATGCTGAGCTGTATAAAGCTTGTCAACAGCTTCTGACATTGCCTGCTCTGCCAATAACCCACTACTATTATGGACTACTGGGCTATCATAGACTATTGGGCTATATATACAGCTACTTTTTCTTAGTTCATTGAGAAGAAAGATTTATACTAATAGTGTTTAGACAAGGCATCATGTCTGCACCTTGTACTCTGAACAAGTACTATGAAGACAACAATGTGCAATATATTAATTATTGCAACTGTCCTACTAACCTGTTTTGAAACTGTCTCATTGTTATTTCTTTCCCAGTAAAATTTAAAAAAACATCAATAGTGTCTCTTTCTCACTTTTTCTCTCTTGTGCACGTGTGTGTGTGTGTGTGCGTGTGTGTGTGTGTAGCACACAGAGGAAAAAGGGCAAAAGATAGAAATCAAAAACAAATACATAATATGAACTGATAGTTATTGTCACTCATAATAAGAGACGGAATTCAATATATTGAAATGTCACTTCTCACCAATTTAGAGTAGGCAAATCTAAAAGATTAAAAATTCACATTGTTAACAACTTTAAAGAGAAACAAGAACTAAAAAAAAATCCTTAATTACAATGCATGGAACGCAGAGCTAGATTGGTGAGATGAGCTTTAGGAGGCTTAGATTCAATAGCCTCCAACATCACAAGCTTCACTGGTGGGCCACTGCAATTGCAAAACCTTTGACTGTGTATGTATCTGCTTCCTCTTAGTCCAAAGAGAAGTATATTCTTTTCCTTTTTTTTTTTTTAATTTTTCTAAGCAACATCAGTAGGGAGGTGGGTCATGCCCACACACTGTACTCTGTATAATGATTGTGAGGAGAATATGCAATATGTCAACTTTCAAAGAAAAGAAAGGGGAAAAGGGAAAAAAAAGTAATGTGGATTTAGAAAGGTTAATATTTAATTGTTTGATCAATCTTATATACCTATATGTATTAATCTAAACTGATCTGATGATGAAAATATGTAATATAACCATTGTTAAATTTAAACAATAAAAAAAATTGAAAAAAAAGAACTCTCTTATTCTGTTGATGGCAATGTATATTGCTATAGTCAATTTGAAAGACAATTGGTGACAGTTATTAAAATTATGTGTTAAAAAAATTAATAGGACTAAAGCACCTGCTTAAGGAGATGCAGGGACCATGCTTTGATCTGTGGAATGGTGAGCCTGTCCTGCGCCCAGGGCTTGCTGAGACTGTGATTGAGACTGGGCATGGTGGTGCATGCCTGTAATTCCAGTGCTTGAGGAGCTGAAAACTGGATGATCACTACAAGTCCAATCTGTGTAGAGTGACCCTGTAGACCCTGTACTAAATACAAAAAGAAATAATAACAGGAGAAATAATACACCTTCATGACAAAGAGCAGCTGAGGAAATTCATGATCAACAAACTAACCCTAAAAAGAAAATTGACAGACATTTTAGAAAGGAATAAATATCCACACTTTCAAGAACAACAAGAGGAAGGTGTCAGAGTTCCTTCCTGGTTCTTGTCTTGGCCCAAGAAGTCTATACTTATAATCCTAAAAATATGTTATTGGAATTGCACCAAGTTAATTCCAATCTACCACTCCCAGTGCAACTCATGGTTAAAACAAAGATGCTAAGACATATATATGTAATTATTGGGGAGCCAAGGGGCCCTAAGTACAGCCAAAAAGATGAATTCCCGAACAGAGAGTGTGACTCAGGGCTGCACACAGGTTTTATTAAGCAAAGAAGGAGGGGTGGCTTGAAGAAGAGAATTGTTGGAAGTAGGTGAGTACTGAGAACTGGGCTAGGTAGATGGCCTGCATTTACTTCCACCATATCCAGAGAGGACATGCAGAGAAAGTAGTTTGCATTACGCTATTGAGGTGGTATCTAATGTTTCAGGGATCTGGTGCTCCAACTCTTATGTGTAATCTTTCAAGCTTCAGGAATTTACAGCCTCTATCTCCAGGCTCAATCCCAGCCAATATGGAGCACTGGCTCTTCATCCTTTCTTGACCTGCCTCATATTGGAGAGTGGCAGGTGTGAGTTATTAGGGATACACACATGCCATCTTCAAAAATTCCCATCAGCACCTCAGCTAGCCCAATACACACTGCTTAAGGCCAACTGAAAGGATAATGAGAAGTCCTAGCTGGCTCTGTACATAACAATACAAGGAAATAGGGTTAGGCTAAGTCAAAATGGAGATAATTGTTCTTCTTGCAAGGAGAGCTACTCAGGTGGTCCTCCACAGAAAGAAACCATCAAGCAGAGGAAGCAATTACACAAAGGGGAAAATAGAGTACTTGCTGTGGGGAAATAACATGACAAAGTTAAGCCAATACATATCAACTATAACCATCAATGTAAATGACCTCAATTTACCAATCAAATGAAGCAGATTGGCAGAGTGGATCAATATATAAAATCCAACAATATATGTATAAAGAAGGTCACTACATCTTGCCAGTAAAAAGACTGCAGGAGAAAGAGATACCAATCATAAATATATGTGCACCTAAGGAGGGACACCCAAATATATTAGACAAATTTTAACAGACAAGAAAAATCAAATAAGTAATAACTGTCTTAATGGGAGTATTTAACACTCAACTATCACAAAGAGGCGAACCAACTAGGCAAAAAAGCAGCAATGAAATAATAGACCTAAATCAAGGTTGTGAAAAGACAAACAGTAGATTTTCACACAGTGTTCTACCCAACAACATGGGATTACACATTCTTCTCAGCTGTACATGGGATGTTATCCAAAGTAGACTAGAACATAGAATACACCTAAGTAAATGCAAATAATTGAAAATTTCCTATGTATATTAACTGACCATTGTGCAATGAAACTCAAAATTATTGACAAAAGAATTTGCAAAAACTCCATGAACACATGGAAATTATATAACACTCTTCTGTACAATAAATGGGACACAGATGAACTTAAAGAAGAATTTAAACCTTATTTACAATCAAATAAAACTGTTGGCACAACTTACTAGAACCAGTGGGACACAATGAAAGCAGCCTTCGTAGGGAAATTTAGAGCAACAACTTCTCACACCAGAAAAACAGAATAATCCCAAATTAACAACCTTACATTGTACCTCAAGGTCCTAGAACCTGAAGAGCAAGTCAAGTCCAAAACCCAAAGAAGGCAGGACTTACACTGATCAGAGCAGTAATTAATGCAATGGAGATGAAGAAACTAATGCAAAGAATTAATGAATGAAATAATTGGCTCTTTGAAAGAATAAGTAAATTGATAAACTCCTAGCTAGTCTTGTAGAAAAAAGGAAAGAGACAAATAAACAAAACATCAAATTTAGCAATAAGTAATGAAAAGGGAAAAAATAACTATAGAGCCTATAGAAATTCAGAAAATCATCAAAAACTTTAAAAATCTTTACTCTCACAAGATGGAAAGCACAGAAGAGATGGGCAGATTCCCAGACAAATATGAATTGCTAAAGCTAAATGAAGAAGATAGAAAAATCCTAAAGAACCCAGTATTAGTCAATGTAACTGATATGTAATGAAAGATTACAAAGAAAAGCCCTGATACTGATAGATTCACAGCTGAATTCTATCAGAAATTTAGATAAGATTTAATGTCCATTCATGTCAACTCTCCAATGAATTGAAAAGGAAGAAACTTTCCCAACTATTTTTGCAGGAGACAAGTATTACTCGGATACCAAAACCAGAGAAAGACCCAACAAAAAAGAGAACTGTGAGCTGATCTTCCTGGCGAACACAGATGAAAAATCCTCTATAAAATACTAGTAAGCAGAATGCAGCAAACCATCAGGGAGATTATACATCATGACCAAGTGCAATTCATTTCAGGGTGCAGGGATGGTTCAATATATGAAAAGCAGTAAGTATGATACACCAACAGGGCCAAAGACAAAAATCACATTATCATCTTGATAGATACAGAAAAAGCTTTTAACAAAGTCCAACACTCATTCATGATAAGAGCACTATGGAAAATCAGAATAGATGGTTTTATTATCAATGTGATGAAAGCCATCTCTTACAAATTAACAGCCAGCATCATACTAAACGGACAAAAACTGAAAGCTCTTTCTTTACTTTTGTTTCCCCTTCCTTCCTTCCTTCCTTCCTTCCTTCCTTCCTTCCTTCCTTCCTTCCTTCCTTCCTTCTTTCCTTCCTTCCTTGCTTCCTTGCTTCCTTGCTTCCTTTCTCTCTCTCTCTCTCTCTCTCTCTCTCTCTCTCTCTCTCTCTCTCTCTGTTTGGTATGGGGTCTTACTACACAGATTGCATTCATATTGATCCTCTTGTTTTCAGCTTCCCAGTGCTGGGATTATAGGTGTGTGCCACCACACCTACTCTGGGTCACCAGCTCAGGTAGCCTGGGACTAGGGCCAGCATGGCATGTGGTGCTGCGGAGTGAACCTGATTCCTGCACTTACCTGAGCAGATGTTTAGTATGCTGCACTCTCTTGTCTATCCTTGAGTTTGGTACTTTCTTTCTTTTTATAAGTGTATTTGGTACAGGGTCTCACTATGCAATTCAGACTCATAGTGATCCTCCTGTTTGAAAGCCTTCACTTTACAATTAGGAACGAGACAAGGATGTCCATTGTCACCTCTCCTATTCAATATAATTCTGAAAATACTAGCCAGAGCAATGAGATAAGAAGAGAGAGATATAAAGAAATGATACTGCACTCCAGCTCCACTCCCTCCCTTCTGTTTCTCTCCCTTGCTTTCTTTCTCTGTTAATTTCTTTTTCCTTGAGACAGGTTCTGTTGTTGTGTGTGTCAAGATGCCCCCCCCAAGCCTCATGTAATCAAAAGGGTCTAAGCACCTGCCTGTCAATTGCAAGAACCCAGGCCCAATCCCTGGTACCCTATGCTGTGCTGGCCTTGAAACCTGCTGGCCCTAAAACCAGGCATGGTATTGCACACCTGTAATACCAGTGCTGAGGAGACTGAGATAGGATGATCACTATGAGCCTGAGCTGTGTAGCAAGAGCCTGTACCAAAAGAAAGAAAGAGCCGGGCGTGGTGGCTCACGCCTGTAATCCCAGCACTTGGGAGGCTGAGGCAGGAGGATTGCTGCGAGTTCGAGACCAGCCTGGGCTACAAAAGTGAGCTCAAAGCCAGCCTGAACTGCACAGTGAGACCCTGTCTCAAAAAGCCAAAAAAAAAAAAGAAAGAAAGAAAGAAAGAAAATTCACAAGCATAGGCCTAGTAGGATCAAATTGGGAGTCAAATAATTTTTCATATATGAACATGAATGGTCATATTTCTTTCAAGATCTAATTATTATTATCATAACACTTTAGTGTTAAGTGACACCAATTTTTAAATTTTATTAATTTTTAATAAGAGAAATAATAGTGAGACAGTTTCAAAACACATTAGTAGGACAACTAATTAATACAATGCAAATTGTTGTCTTCATAGTAGTTGTTCAGAGTACAAGGTACAGACATGATATCTTGTCTAAACACTATTAGTACAAATCTTTCTTCTCATTAAACTAAGAGAATGTAGTGTATATATAATCCAATAGTCCATAATAGTAGTGGGTTATCAGCAGAACTGGCAATGTTGAAAGCTGTTGACTTGAGCCTTTTACAGCTCAGTATATTAATCTGACTTTATTTTTTTATACCTCATGGTTAAACTTTTCTGCTGGATAGTTAAGACTAATGTTGAATGTGGTTTCTGAAATGGCATGTATCTGGTTTTTGAGATGATACGGTACAACGATATCACTGTTGTCTGTTGTATTAAGCTCATAAGGGACTTGCTTGAAATGTTTCTCTTTCAAGGTTCTGACATAATCAGAAAGATTAACTACACATTGTTATCCATGGAATGGAGACATGGATCGCTCTCTAGTCAGCATTTGGCAATACGGAGGCATTTACATGGGCAATTTAATTGTGGTATAGCTCCAAAGATGTGACTAAGACCTGCAGACCGTCTGCAGTGTAGTGTAACTCACCAAGCAAACAAGGTTTGTATAAAATGCCACAATAAAATATTGGCTCAAATGGTTCAAAATATTAGCAATATGAGTCTTATTTAAAAAGATGGAAGTTCTTTGCACAAGGCACTTCTCTGCAGCAAAGTTCATCATACTGTTTCTGTGAAGGGCTTTGTGAGCCAGACATTCTCTGTCACAGCAAGTTGGTCGTGTCTGCACCATAAAGGCACTTATGCACAACATGTAAAGAAATGTGGATCTACAGGTCAGTAAAACTTTGTGGCATTTAATTTCAATTCAGATATTTTCAATGTGCTACAAAATATTCTTTTTAATTTTAGGTCATTTAAAAATATAAAAATTTTTGTCTTTCACGAACCATACAAAAATAAGCAATGCGCTAAATTTGGCCTCTTCACCCACACATGGTTGCTGAAGTCTTGCTCTTAACAATCTGATCAGCATAGATTTTGCCTTCTTTTGCGACCAATTAAACTAGAGCTACAAAAATAGCAGAACGCTCACCAATTTCTTTGGAACTTGGGGAGTATTGATCTACTCAAGATTGAAAACTCACATCCTAACTAGTTCCCATGCAAGGGATGCAAGTGGAAGAATGGTTTGTCTTTCCTTTAAGACAAACTTCTACTTAATTCCTCTTACACAAAAAACTAAAAGACTCTAAGATGTCAGGGAAAGGTGCAGGCACAGGATGACACAATGGATGGAAGGAATCTGAGGCTTTGAACTTCTGAATAGCAGAATGATTATCTACAGGTAAGATGTCTCAACTAAATGTTGTGAAATGGAGGGATAAACTTACTTTGGTTAAGACAATAAAAGACAGGGCCTTACCTGTTAATAGCCAGCATATTAAGCAAAACTATCCCAACACTTGTATCCAACACTTGCATTATAAAAGCATAATTTAAAAAATGAACATGAGGTTTTTCTCTTTTTTGGGGGGGATGTTAGTAGGGCACTATGTTGGGAGGATGCCAAAAGGTTATACAGTCTCTTGGTCACACTGTGGTGTTCTGGCTACTTGATCATTGCATTTCCAAAACGTCTCTTTCATGGATTCATTTTAAAACTAGGTCACAGATAATGGGAATTCCAATCAATATTTTTCCTTTAGAAAAATCCCCAAGCTTTGGTTAAACCATGGCTTAAAAAACAAATTCTGAGCATGTCCCTGGTGACCCTTCTTTATAACATCTGTCTATGTGTTGTCTTGCAAAATCGAATCCCCAAATGTTCTGGCTTTGCATGTGTAGCTGTGCAGGGCTTCATTCTGTCCTCCCACTCAGGCTTGTTTGCACAGTGATGCTCCTCCTGTCCTTCACCTTGGACTCCTTATCCTTCTCCTCACTTGATCTTTGAGTACTCAGTTTACTATGAGTGATTACATCTTTGTTATGTCTGCTTTGCTTCAGATCCTGTTCTTATCATCAACTCTTCAGAGGACTGTTCTGTTTGCTTAAGTCAGATCCACTGCTGCATTTGATATCACCTAATATCTACTCTTGGAAACATTTATTGGCATTCAAATATCATATGCACCTCTGTATATTTTGAAAATGTATGGCTATAAATTTAATAAACACGGCATATTTTGTTAAGTCCGTATGCTTTTGTTGTTAGGTCTGTACTCGAAACCCACTATCAACCACAGAGTAAGTGATCAAAATTTGTTAGTTCTCACTAACCACCAAGGTAATGCAAATTAAAATCACAAGGCGATACCATCTGACATCTGTTTAAGCAAATAGTGCAAAAACAGTGAAAGGTATCGATTGTTGGCACCACATGCAGCTGTAGCCCCATTCCCAGGTGTGCTCAGCTGATGACTGACATCGGGAGTGGTGGTGCATGCCTGTAATACCAGCACTGGGGAGGCTGAAAATAAGAGGATCACTATGAGTCTGAACTGCGTAGTAAGACCCTGTACCAAATTACATAAAGATAAATAATTTTTTTTAAAGATGAAAGATAACAAATGTCAGTGACAGTATGGAGAAAAGGGAACTTAGCACACTGTGGATAGAAATGCAAAAGCTCTAGCTATCATGGCAAATCACATAGAGATTCTTAAAGCATTCAAGAGAAAGCCAACCCTTGATCCTTCAGTCCAAATGTCTCAATTATTGCTCTCTTCATTGAGACATGCTCCCCTTGACCCACAGGCTAAAGGAGGAAAGGTCTATTTTGTCAGAGTAGGGATTTTGGTCCAAGGCAGCAGAGTGTGGCACACGGGCATCACACAGGACTACCTGTTCAAGCAGTGAGTGTCAGGAGGAGATGGGGATGGTAGTGGAGCCTGCCAGGGCTCAGTGACTCATTGACTCAGCTCCCCTAACAGCAAGCCAGCTGTGAGTCGGCATAGTTGAATCACCTTCCACAAGCCCCACCTATGGGTGTGGAAGGCTTTTGGGGGCATCTGGCATAAACCATAACATCTACTTCTGTTGCAAAGTGATTAGGTGCAGAGCCTAAAACATTTTTGATTAATTGCAATAATCAGTACTATCCTCAGACACAACAGCAACTGGGAAGCCAGGTATCCGACAAATGCCAATGCATCACATGACCCATCTTGCTGTCTTAAAATTTCACAGAATTCTGAAGATCTCATCTCACTCTGATAAGAAAAATGACAAGAGAAAAAATATGTAGGAAGGACATGTAATTCAGATTCTCCTGGAGCAGAGAGAAAAAGAAGGGTGAGGTGGGTGATTTTGAGGGGAACTTCAAAAAATGAGCCTGAAGGGAGGTGGTAAGAACCTTTGAGTTTCTGACAAAATAGAAGAAAAAAACCAACTCAATCTCGGTTTTCTCCTACTTTGGACTTATAATATCAGTCACTTCCATGATAAGAAAAAACATGAAGATTCTTTTTCTACCAGTGAGCAAGAAAGCAATTCTGCTCAGCTTGGAGGGTACCTGGGTGTGTCACAGAGGTGGGGCCCTGTGACACACAAGATTGATGATATGGACACAAAGTTATAATTCTCTTTATGTGTTTACTTATCTCACTGTGTTATGAATATATCAAAATGTGTTTTTTTGTATTTTTTTATGAGCAGAACATATTTATTGAGGGAAAGAAATTTCCTGTTTGAGAGAGGAACAAGAGGGGGTTCCTGAGCGGGTTGTCCCTCTCTTTTTTGTATTTTTAACAAGAGTTTACATGCATCTAAATTGAAATGAGGGGCCAGGGAGATAGCTCAGTAGAATAAGTGCTTACCTGGCAAGCACAAAGTGCTGAGTTCAATCCCTGGTACCATAGGGGAAAGGAAAAAAAATCACATTTGATGTACACAATAAATTTGTGCTATCTTTATTATAAACATATGTGTATATAAATATATTGCATAACACATGAAGTTTTTAAAAGTTTCTCTTTAAAAATTGTTTTAAATGTTGGAAAACTTAATAGCAGCTAAAATATTAATGAAATACAGACAGTATAAAACAGAGGTCAAATACAAATAAATATTAATTCTAAAGCCAACCCATATTCTAAAAATTCGGGTGTTTACTTTTAGTAGTCACATACTTGATGAGGCAATTGATTATACTGGGACATGCAAACAGAGATATTTCCCCTACAATTATGGGCTGGATCATTCATCTGTTCTCCATGAAAGCATTTAACTCTAATATATGCACGGAAACAGATCAGATATGTAACCAAGGAAGAGTTCGATATATGAAAGACACAAATAAAAAGTCTTAGTTTTGAGAAATTAGGACAAATATAACATCAGTTAAACACTCTTAACAAATTGTAAGGAAATATGAAAAGTAATGAAACATACACATATGCACAAATAGCCATTGAATATCAGTTTATTAGGAACTTCAATAAACATTTTGCCTACCTCATTTTATTTGGTCCTGTGAGATACTGTGAGAGAGCATTCCCTTTTAATGATATGAAAATGAGGGTTTAAATAGATGAAGTAAGTAGCCCTATTACTTAAACTATTTATTTATTTATTTATTTATTTATTTATTTATTTATTTATTTACTTATTTTTGTTGTTGTTAGGGATCGAACTTAGGACCTTGTGCTAGCCAGGCAGGTGCTTATGCTGTTGAGCTATCTTCCCAGCCCAGTATTAGTTAGGTTTACCAACTCAGGATCCAGTCCCAAATTTCATAGACTTCTAAATCCAAATTACACAACTTTATTAATCTAAAATTAAATCCCAAATCTAATAAATTCTAAGTGGACGTAGATCAATATTTTTTGAAAACTTGCGAGACAGTGAGTCCGCAAAAGTCAAACCACAAACTAGCGAGAGACTACTGTGGTCTTCATTCATTTTATATAAATGAGCAATTAATCATATGTTACAAACTTGAATATTGACTGTGAAAATAAGCTAGTCTCCAGGAGCACCTTACTGAATAAATGGATTAGAAGGTATTATAAGAACACAACATTTTAAACCCAAATCTGTTGGACAGTGTCTTAATTATTAAACTAAATTTTGAGATAAAATAGAAGACACTTGAAGTAAAAGGAGGAAAGTTGTATTTAGTTTGCTGCTCATAGAGGTTTCAGTCCATAGTTGGCTGGCTACAGGGCGGAGTGGCATGACAGAGAGACAGGGGCAGCACATCTCAAGACAACACTTGACAAGCGGCTTTCTGTCTCTCCTATCTTAGCCAGCCTCCCCACTTTCATGGAGAGTAGCTCTCACATCCTTAATTCTAGTATTGCATCCTTGATCTGAGCAAAACACTCCCAGGTCCAGCCACCTAGGGAAAGCCCACCTGTGGCTGCATGAGGCTTTGCAGAGACACTTAGATACAAACAGTGACAGTTATTTTCTGTTTTGGAAACCTGAGAACAAAAGCTTCAATTTCACCAATATATAATTAACTATAATGTGAAAATATAAATTTGCTTCTCACTTTGTGGTTTTTGCCCCAACTAATTAGTCTGAAGATCTGTAATTTCCCTTTTCAGTATTGATTTGTAGTATTATTTTTTCACTCAAGGATGTAGTGTTTTATAAGCCCATGAATAAAACTCTCAATATATTTATATCTCTGAACGTCATACATGTATAGAAACATATATTGTATTTAAAATCAATAACTACCTGCCTCATCTTTCATCTAGTTATAACCTCATGTATACCCTTTCTTCTTCTTTCCTCCTCTCAGTGGAAGAGAAATTCCTCTTCTTTCTTATTTGATCTCCTTTTTACTCACTTTTAGAAGATACATTAACATTTTACAGAATGCAGTAGACCTATGCCCTTTCCATCAAAAAATAGTACTTGATATCTCTTCCCATTTGTAATCGCTTTTATCGCCAGAAGTCCAGAAAGGGGTGTGAATATATACTTGCTATGTTTCCCTATTTACTTCAGTGAAAACTGCTTCAAGTCCCTGACGACCTTTCCCTTTCCGAAAACACTTATGATGCCTAGGTTGACACCCATATCCAACACTTTCCACCTACAGTTCTTCTCTAAATTTATAGCACATGCCTTCTTAGAATTTCTTGTGTTCTCTGGCATTTTAGTCCTCTTTTCCCTGTGGCACTACTTGTTCTGTAACGTTTGTGCTTTCAAGAGATACACTTTCTGAGACTTCTGTTCTTCTCTGTATATAGTCCCTGCATAAGCAAACTCCAGTCAAGGTGTCTGTGACAATTCAAAGGACAACCATCCAAGTGAATATTTCCATGACTTGTTCTGATGAGACCCAGAGCTTCACTATGCAGTTCATTTTTAGATACAGACTAGATACTCCATATCCTTTTCTGAAGCTAGCCATAGTTAGCATTTATTGATCATACACACTCCACCATTGCCAATATGCCAAATCCCAATTTAATGACAATTAGATGACCTTGTGGAAGTTATTTTTCATGTCCAGATCTCATTTTCTTCATAAGTTAGTGTTACTAGTCATTTCAATAGATTTTTCATAAAGGTTTGTAAGCATAATTTATGTAGTCTATAATGAAGAATGTTAATAGAGATCACAATGGAAACAAACACTAATATTGTCCTGATTTTGTAGCTAAGTGAATTGTCCAAAGTTACACAGATAATCTGGGGTCAGGTAGGATTTGAATGAAGCCTGGTTCCAGAGCATGGATTAAGTTAGCATTAGTGGTCCATTAGGGTATTGTCACATCATAAATGGGACTTAAGGGAACGATCTCAGCACTTAAACTATGTACCAGAATCATAGAGGCAATGATGAATATTTTTTCAGATGCTCTAGAAATCTGCATTTTGCAGGGCTCCATGGTGCATTTACTATTCAGTCTAGGTTAAGAACAACCACAGTAGACTCTTAAGACTGTTCATTCTTTTTATACAAATGAGAAAAATTGAATCAATTTGACCCTAGGGACACTTTCATAAATGCTGTAACCATTAAGTCTAAAGTACCTCTTAGATGGGCTTTGATAGAAATTCCTTTCAAAAATGACAATAGAAGAGCAATAATAGTCACACATGCACACACACAGATATACAAAGGCTTGGGTATTAATATTACCAGATGCATTTAATGCATGCATTGTGTTTTCATTTGTAGTGAGTGATTTTATCCTTAGGAAAAATAGCCCTAATAATGTTAGCCTTACATAGAACACAAAAAGTCACTTTCTTAAGGTCATAATGTTGCTGGGTAAGACAATTCCATTTGGACTAAAAGTGCTTCATTATACTTTTTTCCATCTAGCTAGACATATATTTTTTTCTCCTAGCTATCAACATGTCCTCTAATTGTTTCCTATAAGATTAGAATAAGACATCTTATCTATTAGGCATACATGTCCTGAAAAACAAATCAGATCAACAGACTACAGAAAAAGAGAAAGCAGGCAACTCTGCTCTCCTTTCATGACTTCTGTTAGTGAGCATGCGTGTGTATGTTTGTGCACACATGTGCGTGTGTACATACATACATAAAACCTTATGCTTACCTTCAGTACAGAATTAGTACTAAGATACAAGTCATTTTGTTGTTATTTCTAAGTATCAGGATAAAATGATATCAAGCACTAGTAGAAAAAGAATTAATTGGAATGATTTGTGGGTGACTCACTGAAAAGTAACTGTATATATGCAGAGCAGAGTCTAGAGCTCATCAGGGGCTGGGAGACAGAATGCTTCCTTTATTTATTTTTTTCTTGTTTCAGAACTTTTATTTGTTTATTCACTCATTTTTATGGCTGGCTCAGCCCGCCCCAAGGGCAGAGCTGGCGCAGCATGTGGTGCCGGGGATCGAACCGAGGTCCTTGAAGCCTCCCAAGCTTTCCCAAGTAGGCGCTTTAGACCACTGAGCCATCCCACCAGGCCCCTCTTTTTCTTTTAAAAATTTATTTATCTGTTTTTTATTCATTTTAATGAGAAAATAGATGAAATAGCAGTGAAGCAGTTTAACAAAAGGTTAGTATAACAGTTAACAATAATTAATACATTACATATTGTTGTCTTCATAGTGATTATTCAGAGGAAAGATACAGACATGATACCTTGTCTAAACAATATTAGTACCAACCTTTCATCTCAATGAACTGAGAGAAAGTAGCTGTGCATCTATCCTATAGTATATATATATATATATATATATATATATATATATATATATATTTCACAAGACACACACATGCACACACACAAATAGTTCTTTACACATGTCCTCTTTTTTATTTTATTTTGTCAGAGATATGTGTTTCATTTCAGTTAGAGAAACTGTATTTGCATAAGTCTTTGAAAGACCTTTCATACTTGATACCAGATGAAAGATTTTACGTACTTGAATTCAACAAAATAGCCCAATATAATGCAGTAGTCCATAATGGTAATTGGTTATCAGCACAACTGGCAATTGTCTGATATTGTTGATGTGAGCCTTTTACAACTCAGCATATTAATATAGCTTTACTTTTACACCTCGTAGTTACACTTTTCTGCTGGATGGTTAAGACCAACTTAAAGCAAGACCTATATAGTTAAAAGTGTAACTTTTACTATCTGACAAGGTCAGTCAAATCCCTTCAGGATTAACCCAGAAACCATGTACAGCACCTTGTAGGTCTTTTGTCAGTGTCAGCCATCTGGATGAGTCATGGCCGCCGCTTGAACGATTTACTCTCTGTGAAAGTCTGAGAAAATTTTTTCTCTATAGACGACTCTCCTTAGGCACATTGTACATCCACAACCACTTCCCTCTATGACCCCATAATCTCCTTGAACAGAAGATTTGGGACATCACTGAATTACACAACGTCACAGCACATGTTCTCTTAAGTTTGAATCCTCACTGACCTTGAAGGGCTAGGGCCAAAATATTGGCTATTTTTATAGCCCTTCTTTTTCTCTAATTTTTGGTCTGTAAACCTTAGTTGCTAAATATCCAGAAGAGAAGCTTAATGATATTATTATTGCTCTGTAGCAGAGGAAGTTGGGCTTAACATCACTATCCATCTCTATATCAAGCACCTTAGACATAACATGGAACTGCTATTTTCCAACAACCATAGATATTGTAAACTTTATATTCCTAGAGAATGTGAAAAAAACCAATCATTTTTTACACAGAAATTTAGAAATCAAACCATATACAACATTGTAATAGGACAGTTGTATGACATATTTTTCTTGTCTCGTTTTATTTTTTAAAAACATTTACTTTAAAGAGAGTATACCAGTAATCAATATGACATTAGAAACAGTACACATTTAAAAGATCAAAATGATCTTTTTTTCTGAAGTGAGATGGTACTTTAGTGTTGTTTTAATTTGCATCTCATGAAAGGCTAGTGATGAAGATCATTTTTTCATGTGTTTATTTGCTTCTAGTATTTCTTCCTTTGAGAAGTATGTGTTCATCTTGGATGCCTGTTTTTGCATTGAGTCTTTAAATTTTTGGGCTCTAATGTTTTTTTTTTTTTTAATTTTTTATAAATTCTAGGGAGAAGACCTTTGTCTCAGTGGTTATTAGTTAAGACATTTTCCAAATGTGTGGATTTTCTTTTCATTCTGTTGGTAATTTCTTTTCATGTGTAAAAACCTCAATAAGAGGAGGTCGTGGTTGTTAATACTTTCAACTACTTACTGTGAAGTTTGATTTTTGTGCATAAAATATTTACCTACCCCTGTATCTTCAAGATTTCTACCTACTTTCTTTTCCAGGAGACTTAGTGTTTCTCTTAACTTTTAGATCTTTAAACCATTTGGCTTTAGTTCATGGTGATAGATTAGGTTAAATTTTAGTTTTCAGCATGTAGAGAGCAAGTATTTCCAGCACCATTTGTTAAAGAGACTATCCTTCCAGTAAGCCTGTTTGACCCCTTTGTCAAAGATAAGATGGCTAAGCGTGTTTGTGTTTCATCTACAGCTTCCAATATATTCCACTGATCCTCAGGGCTATTTTTTCTTTTTGTCAATACCATGATGATTTTATCACAGTAGCTTTGTAGTATAACCAAGTCAGGATTTGTAATGTCTCTGGAGTTGTGTTTGGTGCCCAGAATTGCCTTTGTTATTTTATGATTTTTCTGGTTCCAAATAAATTTTAGAAGTGAGTTCCCTATGTCTGTGAGGCATGTTGGTGGTAGTTTGATAGAGATCGCATTAAACCTGCCTGCATAATAATTTCGAGAGTATGGTCATCTTCAAAATATTGTTTCTTCCTATTCTGGATCAGGGAATATCTTTCTATTTTCTGAAATCCTCTATGATCTGTTTTTCCAGAGTACTATAATTTTCTTTTTTTTTTTTTTTCAAGTTTCAATTTTTAATTGTTTAAATTTAACAATGGTTATATTACATATTTTCAGTTTAGATTAATACATATAGGTATATAAGATTGATCAAACAATTAAATATTAATCCTTCTAAATCAACATTACTTTTTTTTTTCCTTTTCCCCTTTTTTTCTTTGAAAGTTGACATATTGCATATTGTCCTCACAATCATTCTACAGAGTACAGTGTGTGGGCATGACCCACCTCCCTATTGATGTTGCTTA
>PVJA010034212.1:0-22685 GCA_004027025.1 Myocastor coypus | reverse complement strand
TCTGGTAGTGCAACATGTGGCTCTTCCTCGAAGTCAAAATGCCCCTGAAAGGTAAACATTTGAATCAATTCATGTCACTGAGGTAGCTACAGCAGTGCAACTAAAGACACTCAGGAGAAAGGACTTTCAGAGCTGGTTGAGAAAGTGGCAAAAACAATGAGGTGTGCATTCAAAATTAAGAATATTTTGGGGAGGACTGGTCTACTTCTGTCAAATCTAGAAAGATCGAGTGAAAATACTTTTTCCCATTCCTCGGACTAAGTAAAGCTAAACGTTGAATATTTCATATAAGAGAATCCACTAGAGGCCTTTGAAAGGTGGGGAAAAGAGACAGACTGGCAGGAAAAACTCAGTGGTACATTCTGTGCCCTTCTGCCTCATTTACCTAAGACATGCTGCAGAAGTTGGCAACATGCAAATCTTAAAGGATATTGATAAAATTTTTAAAACTTTAATGTTAGCCAGCTCTCTTTCTGATTGAAGAACCAGGAAAGGAACAACCTAGCAAACAAAACAACAAATCCTTTTAGCCAGTAACCACTTGCCACTACTTCAAACAAGCACCACATGAGAATCGCTAGCCAAACCTGCAGCCCTGCCTGAAAATGGTGAGAAAGGAACCTAATCTTCCATGTATGCCGTTAGTCAATAAAAAGACCCCAATTTCTCTATCAAGGTGGTTTCAGATAAACCACCTTTCATTTCTGCCAGAAGGTAGTGAAAGACAAGGGAAGAGTATTGCAAATTTAAATCCAGACTGGTCAACCTAGTCTCCATTTTAAAATATTAAAAAGGGCTGAGAATTTAGATGAGCACAAGATCCTGTATTCAATCTTAGTTCTGCAAAAACAATAATTAATGTCCTGTGCTAATGTATGTTTAAAATATCACTCATCATAGACCAAAGAAAATCTCAACCTGAATTTAAAAAAAAAGAGATGCCCACATCAAAGTGATAGAGATGGTATAAGTATTTAACATGAATTTTAAGTTAGCATCATAAAAATGCTTCAGTAAGCATACTTAAGCACATGAAAAATAGCAAAGAAGCTGTGAAGAGCTAAATAACCAAATGGAGATTTTAGAACTGAAAATCTATGTGAAGAAATCATGGCTGAAAATATCCCAGATTTTGCAAGACTTTATGTAAACCTACAGATAAAAGAAGCTGAATAAGCCCCAAATAGGAAAAACTCAATGAAATCTATATCAAAATGAAGAATAGTTAAATTCTTAGAAATATGGTAAGTCTTCAAAGCAGGAGAGATACAAAGTTTTACCAAAGGAAAAAATAAGTTAAAAGGGCAATAGGTTTCTCCTTAGAAACTATAGAAGCCAGAAGGAAGTGACAAAATATTTGTCAAGTTCAAAACAAAAGAACTCAGAACTCAGTATACTTCAACAATGATGTAGGACTCAAAATATCCTCAGATGAAGAAAAATTAAGAGGACTTGTTGCCATTAGATCTACTCTGAAAGAATGAGTGAAGGAACTTCTCTAAGTAGAAATAATGAAAAATTTGAAATCACAAAGCAGTCAAAGTAAAAGAAGAAAAATGAGTAAAATAGGCTAAAAATACATATTCTTCCTCATTCTGATTTTTCTAAATTAGATATAATGGTGAAATGAAAGAAATTATATAAATGATATATGCACAAAATATAAAATAAATACTTAGAAAATAAATACACAATAAATGGGAGAGGACAAAGGGAAATAAACTACACTTCACCCCAACTAGTAAAGTGATGCCATTACATGACTAAGTCATGCAAACAGAAGGTACACAAGGAGACACAAAAATATTATAGATTCATAAAAGTACTCAAAAAATAACCAAATAAGCAGACAGGGTAGATAAACAGAAAAAACAAAAACAGAAAATAAGAACAAAAAATAGCAAATTTACATTCTAATGTACAAGTACACTAAAGTTTGCCGACTAAACTATATGGTAGATGTAAGAAACTCATTTCAGGGGCTAGAGAGATAGCTCCATGGCACAAGTGCCTGCCTGGCAAGTGCAAGGTTGTGAGTTTGAACCCTGGTCCCACAAAAAAGAAAAAAAAATTCAAATATAACAATACAAGTAGGATAAAAGTAAAATGATAAAAAATAGGCCATATGAACATTAATCAAAGTTTTATTTTAATATTAGATAAAGCAAATTTCAGGTAGAAAATTACTGGAGACATATAATGATATAAGGGTAAATACTTAAGGTACAGAAATCCTAAATGTGATATGCAAATCAAGAATTATACATTATGTGAATCAAAAACTGATGAAAAGGGCCAGTCACATAGCTCAGCAGATTAAAATACCTGTAAGCAAGCACAGGGGCAGGGGTTTGATCTCTGGGCCTGCTGTGCTGGCCCTGCCCCTGGGACATGCTGAGACAGCAATTGAGACTAGGCATGGTGGTGTGCTCCTATAATCCCAGCTCTTGCAAGGCTGTGAACAGGTGGATCACTACAAGTCGATCTGATAGTGAGACCCTGAACACCCTGTAGACCCTTCCCTAAAAGAAAAATTTTACAAAACTGGTAAAAGTTGGGTGTCCCACATGCCTATGATACCAGTTATTTGGAAGGCTGAGTCAGGAGCATTACAAGTTTGAAGAAAGCCTAGGCAACTTAGTGAGGCTGTCTCAAAAAAACAGAAAGAGCTGGTAGTATGTCTCAGTGATAAAAGACTTACATAGCATAAGCAAAGCTCTCAGTTTATTTATCAGTAGTAGAGGAAAAGAGAGAGAAAAGAAGACAACACCACAGTTCTGGTTGTAGATTACAGCTCTTCACAACTCAAAAACAAAATCAAGAAGGATGTAGAATAGTTCAGTGACGTTAACACCTAGTTCTAGTCAAAATTTGCCTAAAATCCTACTCTGCACCAACAAAATAAACATGTAAGTACCCACAGAACATATATCTAAATTATCACCGTATCTTGGCAAATGAAATAAACTTCAATAATTTTAAGAAAAAAGAACTTAATTTTTTAATGTAATTGGTACAAGGTCTCACTATGCAGCTCAGACTCCTAGTGATTCTCCTGTTTTCAGCCTCTCCACCACTGGGTTTACAGGCATGTACCAGCATGCCTGGACTCAGTTGCTGGTTCAGTGAACTGCAGGGGTGGGGCCAGTGTAGCCTGAAGGACCAAGGACTGAACCCTGGTCCCTTAGCTTGGCAAAGCAGGAACATTTAAAACATACACAAGGTATTCTTTGATAACAATACAATCAAACTAGAATGTAATAAAGGCAACAGATAAATCTCCATACATTTGAAAATGAAACAATAGATATAAGTAATGGATGGTTTGGAGGAGTCCTGAGGAAAGTTAAAAAGACACTGAGTCGGATGGGGGAAATAGCTCCATGGCACAAGCCCCTGCTTGGCAAGTACAAGGTTGTGAGTTTGAGCCCTGGTCTCGCCAAAAAAAAAAAAAAAAAAAAAAAAAAAAAAAAAAAAAAAATTTGTGCTGGTGAGATGGCTCAGTGGTCTGAAGCATCTCCTTAAGCAAGCTTAGGCAACCACAAGGACCACAGGTTCAATCCCCAGCACCACATGCTGCACCAGCCCCTCCCCCAGAGCAGGCTGAGCTGGCCATAACATAAAAAAATAAAAATAAAAATAAAAAAATAAATTTTAAAATAAAGCTTTTTAAAAATAAAAGACATTAGGCTGACTGACAGCGAAAATATAACATATTAAAGTTTATGAGAGTTAAAATAATAAAAGTTTATGAGAGTTAAGGAAGTGCTAAAATGGAAATTTCTAACTAAATTCCTTTATCAGAAAAGAAGAAATCTAACCTCTGACCTCAAGAAACTTGAAAAACAACAGTTATAAATCTAGAGCAAATAAAAAGATGGAAATAATAATGTAAAATAGAAAGCTACAAAAGTGAAAACCAAAAAAAGAGAGAGAATGAAATCAAACAACTGGTTCTTTGAAAAAAATAAAATTTGTAAACTTCTAGTAAGAATGATAATGAAGAACACACAAGTTATCAGTATCAGCAATGAAACAGTGGCTATCACTACAGCCCCTATGGCCATCACTGGCTAAAAAAGAGAGTATTATACAAATTCTAGACACATCAATTTATTTATTTATTTATTTATTTAGCCTTTTTGAGACAGGGTCTCGCTATGCAATTCAAGCTGGCCTTGAGCTCACTTTTGTAGCCCAGGCTGGTCTCAAACTCGCACCGATCCTCCTGCCTCAGCCTCCCAAGTGCTGGGATTACAGACGTGAGCCACCACGCCTGGCTTTAGACACATCAATTTGGCAACTGAGATGAAGTGGACAAATTTCTTAGCACACATTTCTCAATGAGAAATAGATCATTTGAATATCCTAATAGGGGCCCGGCAGGATGGCTCAGTGGTCTAAAGCACCTGCTTAGGAAAGATTGGGTGGCTGCAGGGACCGCAGTTCTATCCCCAGCACCACATGCTGCGCCAGCCCTGCCCGCAGGGCAGGCTGAGCCAGCCATAAAAATAATCAAACAAACAAAAGTTCTGAAACAAGAAAAAAATAAAATAATAAAAAAGTAATAATAATAATAAATAAAATAAAATAAAAAGAATATCCTAATAACTGGAAAGATAATCTGAAGTTCTTCAAAAATAGGGGCTGGGAAGATGGTTCAGCAGTCTAAAGCACCTGGTTTGGAAAGCTTAGGCAACCGCTGGGACCGAGATTTGATCCCCAGTACTACATGCTACGCTAGCCCCATTTCCAAGGCAGGCTGAGTCAGCAGTGATATTAAAAAAAAAAAAAAGTTCATGAGACTACAGTGCCTGCAATTTTTAAGAAACAGTAAATAACAATAACTGATGATGATGTGCAAACAGTATGCATTGCAGTGGGATTATGAAATGTAGCCTCTGTGGAAAGCAGGTCTTCACTTCCTCAGAACGATAAAAAATATTTTAAAGACAAAAATTTAATTATGAGAAGCCGGGGCTGGTGGCACACGCCTGTAATCCCAGCACTCCAAGGAGGCTGAGGCAGGAGGATCAATGTGAGTTCGAGACCAGCCTGGGCTATAAAAGTGAGCTCAAGGCCAGCCTGAACTGCATAGCAAGACCCTGTCTCAAAAAGACAATAATAATAATAATTACTAGAAGAACTTGTCCACTCTCGGCACCAATATTCACAAAAGCATTATTCTTAATAGTCAAGAGCAGAAACATCCCAAATGCCCCCTGAAAAATAAATAAATAGATAAAATGTGGCATACAATACAACAGAACATTGTTAGTTAGAAAAAAGGAATGCATACTGATTCATGCTATAGCACAGTTATCTAGAAAATATGCTAAGTGAATAAAGCCAGAGCTACACTTCTGAGGGAAGTGAGGACAAACATAATTAAACACATTAAATATCACAAATACATGAATGCGGAAAGTAGCCCCAAGTTACCAGGGCCTGGAGGAACATAGACTATTGTGTAATTTATAGTTTCTGTTTGCAGGGCTGAAAATTAGAGAACTATGTAGTAGTGAAGGTTGCACAACGTTGTGAATGTGTTTCAAGTTGTTGAATTAATTATACAACTAAAGATAGTTAAGTGGGAGATTTTGTTACATATATTTTACCATAATTTTTAAAGTTAAGATTGTAACATAGGGGCCCAGCAGGATGGCTCAGTGGTCTAAAGTGCCTGCTTGGGAAAGCTTGGGCGGCTTCAGGGACTGCGGTTCAATCCCCAGCACCACTTGCTGTGCCAGCCCTGCCCTCAGGGCAGGCTGAGCCAGCCAGCCATAAAAATGAGTGAATAAACAAAGGTTCTGAAACAAGAAAAAAATAAATTTAAAAAAAAAGATTGTAACATAACAAAAACAATTTTGTACTTTATATAGGTGGACTGTCTATACATCATGTCTTTTTTTATCTTTAAACCAGGGATTGAACTCAGGTCCTTGCATTTGCCAGGCAAGTGCTTATTCTACTGAGCTATCTTCCCACCCCTACTTTATGTCTTAACAAAGCTGTTTTTAGAAAACCTTAATGAGACCTCACTACACCCCTGTTAAGCTACAGGGGGAAGAATGCTCCTTTTCCAGTCTTCTGCAGTGCTAAGAATGTGAGGAGCTGGCGCTCTCACCCACTCATGTGGAAGAGCACTATGCAACACTTTCTTTAAAAGTTGTAATAGATGGAGCTAGAGGGAGAACAAGATAGTAGTCCTTCTATGTTCTCTTCATTTTTTAGGTTTTTTTTTTTTTCTCTTGTCCTGACCTAAAGGTAGCCCTAGTCATAGAGTAGTATAGGCCAAACCTTGGCACAAGAGCTGGACGGAAACCTGCCTTGCTACTCCAAAGAAGCAGGAAGAAGTGACCCTGTGCTCAGCAAACAGAAAAAACAATGTAGAATGTGGAAGGAATCCACAGAAGAATGTGGGAGGAATCTTTTTTTTTTTTTTTCTTGGAACAGTTCTTTTGCCAGAGGCAAGGGACACTGGAGGGAGGGAACCTGTAGTACTCAGAAAAATTTCATCTTCCTACTCAGAGCTCCAAGAAAGGGGCCCACTGAGAACCAGGGAGTCTGGGAAAATCCTGGATGGCAAAGATCTAGGAAGGGGATTCTCTACTTCTGTGTACAGAGTACAGAGAGACAGAGAAATTTCCCCTTGCATTATTGGGTTCACTAGGAACTCAACTAGCAGGTTCCTTATAAGGGCAGCAGTATTTACATCAAAGCTCAGGAAACAGAAATCTGTAAAACACATCTCTGTATCAGTTGCTTCTTCATGTTTTGACACCTCCTTTTCCCCTTTCCATTTCACTTACCATGTTTACTTGTGAGAGTCCTCAGGAAGTCCATATTTAATTTTGTCCAGAATTTCTAGTGCCAATGAGTAGGAAGAACTAAACAGAAGTGCTTCTATTTCATCCTAGCCAACATGAGTAGTCCTAAAACTGCACATCTTATAAAATGGAAGGTTCACAGGGTTTTTTTTTTTTTTCCTTAATTTTGTTTTAGGTAGTTAAATGGGTTTTTTTAAAAACTGGCTAAAAGTTTTTTTTGAGAGAGTCTTGCTGTGTAGTTCAAGCTGGCCTTGTGTTCATTGCCTAGGCCAGGTTAGCCTTGACTCACCATGATCCTCCTGCCTCAGCCTTGTGAGAGCTGGGATTACAAGCCTGCACCACCACCTCCAGTAAAAACATACTCTTTTTATCTCTTTTCCTAGCAACGGGTATTTTAAGGATAGTTTGGCAGGTGGAAACATGCAATGTTATGGTTCTTAATGACAAGATGAGAATTTCACTTTAGCTTGATTTGCTTCCCAGGTCAGGAGAACTTAAAGTTAGAACTGTTTGCTTGTTCTTTTAGTTTTGCAGTACTGGCGACTGAAACTGAATCTCTCTGCTGAGCTGCATCCCAGTTTTGTTGTTGTTGTTAAGACATGATCTCACTAGGTTACCCAGGCTGGGCTCAAATGTATGATCCTCCAGCCTCATTCTCCCAGAGTGCTGGGATTTCAGGCACTGACTTAAAAGGTGTTTTTAAAAAGTTTTAATAGCTCCTAATGTCATAGTACTACCTTACAAGTCCCAGGATGGTCTTCTCTATGTATTCAAATTTGATATAAGGCAATGTGGTGGATACTTTATTATCATTCACACTCTATTCTAATATGAATAGAATAGAAGTGATTTGTTTCAAAAGATAGGAAGCAATATATTTCAAATCAATATAAAGCAATTTATTTCAAAAGATATTTTAGAGTTTTTCTAATATCTTAAAATTGTGCTTGTTTTCTTCATTTGAAGTTAGAAAAGATTTACCTTTCTTTATTAAAAAGATCTTTTTAAGCAAAAGGATGTTTTAAAATCAAGTCTAACAGTATATAAGTTCTAATAAGAAATGATTTGTTTTTGAAAAATATATTTTCAAACTTACTGCAGTTTAAAGACACAAAATTGTACTATTTCTCCATTAAAAAAAAAAAACCTATATCTGTATTTGTTGGATGGTTGTGAAGGTTCTGATCTACTCTTTTGTCATTTGCCACAGAGAAAGAACTTGTTACCCTGTTGCTAAGCAACAGTACTTTACAGACAAGGACTTCTGGACACCAAAGAGAGGGCAGGGGGATGAATCGTCCAAATTTCCAAGGAGCAAGAGAGGGTGTAGTGCACAAATGAATAGACATGAAGGAAGCCACCTTTTGAAAACTAAGCAGAGGCAATTCAAGTGAGTAGTTGAGAAATAAATGAAAGGCTCAATTCCTACTTCTGCCATGCACATAGTATCTATTAAAGTACTAAAAGATCCGAGCTGCAGTGAGACCTGGTATCAAATACATTAAAAATAGAAGGACTAAAGATTAAACTCAATATAGTCAATGAAATTAAATGAAAAATAATAACAAAGTGATTTTTTTTTCGGTATCAGGGGTCAAACTCAGGACCTTGTGCTTACCTGGCAGGCACTTATGCCACTGAGCTGTATCTCTGGCTCCTAAAGTGATTTTTCTTTCTTTCTTTTGTTATGAGTAGCATAAATTTATTGGGGGAAAGAAAGCTCCTGTCTGAGAGAGGAACAGGAGGGGGCCCCAAACAGGTTGTTCCCCCAGAATTGATTTTTCTTAACATGTCAAGTTAAGACTTTTCTAAAAGCACCACCCTCAAAGGTAGTGGGGGAAAAAAAAAAAAAAAGTAAAATTTTACTAAGACCAGGCTTCCAGACAGGGCCTGCAGACTTCAACATTTACAGAAATTGTGGTGAGACATGGGGTTCCGTATTTTGATGTTGGAAAGGTACAGCCCTTTCTCTAGAGTGGTCTGGTGGATAGGTTGTGTCAACTTGGCTGGATGCCCCCGCCACACACATACACCTCCCCGCTGTTCCACACCCTGCCACCCTGGGGGCCCCGCCCCACAGTGACTCAGCACAAAAAGGATATATAAAGGGAGATTGAGGATTTTTACATTCTGCTTCCTCAGAGGAACTTCAGTCTTAGCGGAGCTTGGACTTTGTTTCCATTCTTTGGCCTCTGACTTGGATCCTTCAGCCTTATGTTGCAGATTCTAGCTTCTGTCACAAAAGAGGAGGAGACAGAAGACTGATAGAGACTTGCATGGAACATTAGCTCCAGACCTTGGACTGAATCCTTTAGTCTTGAGTATGCAGACACCCTCTGCATGCTTCCTCATCCAGCTCTGCAGCTGACCCTCTAAGCCAGTCTTATAATTTCTTATGCATTTGTCCATCTTATGCTATATCTGTTTCTTGTATTCTATCTATTCCTCTAGTAAAACCTTGACTAATAAGTACACTTGTCATTACTAATATGTACATTAATTGTTTCTTCCAGACCCACAACACAACATGTTGCCAGTAATAATCCAGCATTCTTTGTCCTTGGCAAGACTCCCTGCCTCAATAAACATGCCCTGAGAGCTGCTGAGGAGTTTCACATATATTCTTCCCAGCAAAGCAAATATAGCCACACAATCAGCTACAAAACAAGTTTGTCAAAGGCAAACCCGGTTAAATGAAATACACTTGCTGGCTACAAATGGCAGAAGCACAGTATAAAGATGAACTAAAAAAACAAAAAAGAAAAAAAAAGATTCAAACTGGAAATAATTATAACACTGTAGCAACTAAAATGCTACAACAGCCAGGCATGGTGGTTGTATTAGTTACTTTTTGCTCGTTGCTGGGACAAATACCCGACACTCAAAATGAAGGAAGGACAGGTTTATTTAACTCACAGTTCGTAGAGGTTTCAGTCCATATTCGGCTGGCCCAAGGCTGAGTGGAGCAGGGCAGAGAGCATCCAGTTCATGGCGGCAGAACAGCAACAAAATGGCGGCAGAGGTAGCCAACCAACACAGCAGCAGAGCAGCAGCAACAGCTAGAGCTCCAGTCTGTCTCTCTGTCTCTCTTTATATTACATTCAGGCTCTCCGCCTTAGCTCCCGCCCTAGGCTACACCCATAATCCCAGAAGTACTTCCATCCATAATCCCATCAGTACTAAAACCTATAATCCCAGGGATCATGGATCATGTCTCAAACTCTAGAAGTCCCCGCCCAATGACTCCATGAGGCTTTGGGGGGACAACTAGACATAAACCATAACAGTGGTGCACACCTGTAGTTCCAGCATTTGGGAGGCTGGGGCAGGAGGATCCATGGGAGTTTGAGACCAGCCTGGGCTACAAAAGTGAGCTCAAGGCCAGCCTGAGCTGCATAGTGAGACCCTGTGTCAAAAAAGCAAACAAACAAAAAATGCTGCAACGATTTCTTTTTGTAGAAGCTTAGGATATATAAACAATTTTCTCAGGAAAGTATAACTTCTGGCACAAATACTTGCATTTTTATTCATGTGTTCATCTATCCGCTTTTCTTCTGTATCTGTCATCTAGCTGTTGCTCCAGATGATGTTCACCA
The DNA here is from genome assembly GCA_004027025.1 of Myocastor coypus. Taxonomy (NCBI): domain Eukaryota; kingdom Metazoa; phylum Chordata; class Mammalia; order Rodentia; family Myocastoridae; genus Myocastor; species Myocastor coypus. The sequence continues at coordinate 12,259 of PVJA010034212.1, read as the reverse complement.
GTTGGCTGCTGAGGAATCCTTTCTAGTTGCTAAAGACAGTTTAATTAATTGTTCCACTATAGAATAACATGCCATTGTCAAGAATTTGCTAGCATGTTTTACCATAAGTTCATTTGACATTGCCCTTTCATTTGTGATTTTATTCAGTGTACCCTTCCTATTTCTCCCTTGCCCTTCCTTACAGGCATTCTCTTTCCCTCTACCCCCAGCCCTCTAGCACATCCACTTAGTGGTGCTTTGCTGTGTTTCAAAACATAAAAACATAATAAATAAATAAATAAATAAATAAATAAATAAATAAATAAATAAATAAAGGAGGTATATTAAAAAACTTCAGGGCTGGCCAGATAGCTCAGCAGATTAAAGTGCCTGTTTTGGCAGACATGGACTAGGGTTTCAGCCAGGGCGTGCTGAGAGTGATTGAGATTGGGTGTGGTGGTGCTTGCCTATAATCCTAGTGCTGGGGAGGCTGCAAACAGGAGGATCACTCACGAGGTCAATCTGTGTAGAGTGACCCTGTAGACCTTGTACTGTATACCAAATGACAAAAACAACCTTTATATACCTATTTATGAAATGGAGAACTAAAGGAGATACGTTAATCGCAGTGTTCATTGTCAGGGACAAGGTCCCAGGATTAAAAGGGAACAAATGGCTACAGTTATGGATGGATAACATAATTCAGAAAGCTGTTAGGGTTGGGGAGATAGCTCTGTGGCACAAGTGCCTGCCTGGCAAGTGCAAGGTTGTGAGTTCGAACCCTGGTCCTGCAAAAATAATAATAATAATAATAATAATAATAATAATAATAATAATAATTCAGAAAGCTGAATTTATTTTCACATGAAGAATGATCTGGGGAGAGTCACCTAGAGAGAAAACATCCTCTCAGGCTTTCATAGAGAGCAAACTGGTCAAGTAATGGCTGTAACTCATCCAGATTGCTGACACTGACAAAAGTTCTACATAACACTGTACATGGTTTCAAGGTAAATCCTGAGGGGATTTGACTGACCTTGTTAGGTATTAAAAATTAAATGTTTTGTTATATAGGGCTTGCTTCAACTTGGGCTTAACCATCCAGCAGAAAAGTTTAACCATGAGGCATAAAAAGTCAAGCCAGATTAGTATGTTGAGCTGTATAAAAGGCTCAAGTTAACAGCTTCTGGCATTGCCAGTTCTGCCAATAACCCTCTGCTATTATGGAATATTGCTTTGTGTATACAACTACTTTCTTAGTTCAATGAGAAGAAATATTTGTACCAATAGTGTTTAGAAGAGTTATCATGCCTGCATCTTGTACTCTGAACAACTATGATGAAGACAACAATATGCATTGTATCAATTATTGTGGCTGTCCTACTAACATGTTTTGAAACTATCTCAATATTATTTCTTGGGCCCGGCGGGATGGCTCAGTGGTCTAAAGCGCCTGCTAAGGAAAGCTTGGGCAACTGTAGGGACTGCGGTTTGGTCCCCGGCACCACATGCTGCGCCATTCCTGCCCTCAGGGCAGGCTGAGCCGGACATAGCAATAAATAAATAAACACACAAAAGTTCTGAAACAAGAAATAAATAAATAAATAAAATAAAAAATTCTTTAAAAATATTTCTTATTAAAAGAGATAGAATGATCTGAAATATTAAATTTATACACTGGTAAACATTCCCTTATTTCACTTAACTTTTTTTCCATATGAATAGTTTACTGGTGCTATGCTGAAGAGAAAGGCATACAGATGATAATATAAATTGTCTTAAAATGCAAAATATTTTTACTTCTATACAATCAAAAACTATACTGTACATCTTTTGTAACACGTTATGATATACACTGAAATAGCATGCTGAGTAGTTGCCTATACTGTAATGTAATTAGTTGGGGAAAACTGGCCTTTTCCATGCACTGTATGATTGTTCCTTAGAAGGTAAATTGCCAGTTTTATACTATACAATTCTGTTTTTCACAAAATAGATCTCACTACTCTGTATAATGGGCTAGAAAAAAATCTATCGGATTTCCAGGAAGATGTTGGAGTGGTAAGCAGCAAAGAAAGAGCCTTACACTAGAATATAGCAATGTGAGGAAGAGAAGAAGGAGGGAAGTGGGTCCCCGGGGCCCAGGAAGGATCTGAAGTAAGGACTAAAGCCCATGAGACAGCAAGGAGACAAACCTTACAGAGAAGGGAGAGGAAGCAGGTGGCACTTTCTCTCTGAGCCCAGCCCCACTGCATAGGAGGGACAATGTCAGGTTTGAGGAGCTGAAGGAGCAAATTCACATGTAAGGTTACCAAAAAAAGCAAACAAAACAGACAGCAGCAAAACAGTAAGCAACAGCAGAGACAGAGCACCTGTGTCTTTCTTGTTTAACCTTTATACTTGTTATTATCACATATTTACATTCTCCTATACTGACTTACTGTGAAGTGAATGTGTGGTTATCTAATGCCAAGCCATGGTTACAGAGGTGTATCCTGCTGTGTGCCTACACTAAACAGTGAGTTCATGACCCCAGGTGCCCTCTGATGCCCCAAGATTTGAAGCACTTTACAATGCTCCCCCATAGGTGCTGGCACCTACAGATACACAGTGAGTTCTGGCAACTCCAGAGTACTTTCCAAAAAAGTACACCAATGGAGGGGCTGGGAAGATAGCTCCATGGCACAAGTGCCTGCCTGGCAAGTGCAAGGTCATGAGTTTGAACCCCAGTCCCGCAAAAAAAAAAAAAAAAAAAAAAAAAAGGCATCACTACTTAGGGGCCTGGCGGGATGGCTCAGTGGTCTAGAGCGCCTGCTTGGGGAAGTTTGGGCAGCTTCAGGGACCACGGTTCGATCCCGGGCACCACATGCTGCGCCAGCCCTTCCCTCGGGGTGGGCTGAGCCGGCCATAAAAATGAATGAATAAACAATGGTTCTGAAACAATAAATAAATAAATAAATAGATTAGAAAGGATGGTCTGTCACAGAAATATTCTTAAAAAAAAAAAAAAAAAGTACACCAATGGAGTAGAGCAGTTGAAGGAACAAACTGCTAGGAGTTGTTCCAGGTCAGAAATCCAGCACAAGAGGCCAACTAGGCTGATACCTTCTTGGAGAGAGGCCAACTGAGCTCAGGACTAGGAGGGGCTGCTAGCTCCACCTAGCGGTTCCCAGCAAGGTTCAAGAGGGCAGGTGGATGGGCTGGACGGGTCTTGTCACAGCCTCACAGCCAGAACTTCAGTGGAAATAATGTTGCCAGCTTGCTGGGATTAATCAACACACATCTGGACTCTGTCTATCCGTGTTGTCTACCAGTGGCAGCAAAGACATTCCTAAAGTGGACATATTTTTCTTTCTTTTTGTTTATTTGAGACAGGGTTTCACTATATAGTCCAGGCTCTCCTTAAACTTGTAGTGTTCCTCTTGCCTCAGTCTGACAAATACTGAGATTACGGCTGTGCACCACCACACCTGACCTCTCTTGTTTGCTTTTTGGTTTTTTTTTTTTCATTGTTCTTGTTTTCATACAAGAGTGAACATAGTATCTATTTGTTGTTGTTCTGTTGTTTTTATTTCTTTCTTCTTTTTTCTCTCCTGTCTTTTGCACCAGTTGCTCAAAATTTATGTAATCCATCCTTATCCTCCTGTAGGGAGCCACTGAAGTGGCTGAAGCAGCTGAATCTAGAAGTTGGTCACATGTGGGGACAAGACAGGCTAAAGTGCTGCCTCAGTCCTGGAAAAACATCTTGCCTGAGACAATTCCAGGCATTAGTCACTTGGCAACATTGTGTGCATGATACTGACTTTGTAAAAAGTATAAATAAATGGCTGGGCATGGTGGTGCACTCCCGTAATCCCAGCACTTGGGAGGCTGAGGCAGGAGGATTGATGTGAGTTTGAGACCAGCCTGGGCTACAAAAGTGAGCTCAAGGCTAGCCTGAAATGCATAGAGAGACCCTGTCTCAAAAAAGATAAATAAATAAATAAATAAATAAACAAACAAATAAACAAATAAATAACTCAGCAGTGCTTCTGCAGTTCCTCTTTTCCTATCCAGCAAGAGGCCTCCATCTGGCCTCAGCTGTTGTCTCCTGTCTTTATTTCTGAATCCCCTCACTGTTTTTTCCCCAGGACCATCAAGAACCATGCTGGTCAAGGCATCCTCTAACCTTGTTTCTTTCTTTTCGTTTTTTTAAAAATTATTTTTATTGCTGGGCGTGGTGGCACACACCTGTAATCACAGCACTCGGGAGGTTGAGGCAGGAGGATTGGTGCAAGTTCAAGACCAGCCTGGGCTACAAAAGTGAGCTCAAGGCCAGCCTGAACTGCATAATGAGACCCTGTCTCAAAAAGACAAAAAAAAATATTTTTATTTATTTATTTATTTATAGCATTGTTTCTAATCTCTTCCTTTACTTATGTGTCTCTATTTTTCTCCCTGATCCCTTTTAAATTTTCTTCCCTGAGGGTAAAATTACCCTACTGAGGATATATTTACTGCATACAGTTTTCTGATTTTAGATTTTGTTATATAAGCACAAATCTAGTTCATATGTTTAAAGGTGACAAATTAATAGTCACCTCAGAATATTAACAATAACGCTACTGGGGCCCAGCGGGATGGCTCAGTGGTCTAAAGCGCCTGTTTGGGAAAGCTTGGGCGGCTTTAGGGACCATGGTTCGATCCCCCGGCACCACATGCTGCGCCAGCCCTGCCCTTGGGGCGGGCTGAGCCGGCCATAAAAAATGAGCGAATAAACAAACAAAGGTTCTGAAACAAGAAAAAAATAAAATAAACAATAACGCTACTTACCATAGGAAATTTACAAGCATGAACCTTGGAAATGCACTGGAAAAAAACCAAAATGATAAAGACACTGAAGCAAGATGTAACCCCAGATGTTCAGCTTAGCAAAAGAAATGATCTGTGATTCAGTGAGGTTGCTTTACTTTTTCATTAAAAAGTATTTTAACATGCCTTATTTATCGTTTCCATATTAATAGGATAATACAGATGAAAATTTTCATTTTTTGACAGACATCAACTTGCATAACTAATGTTTACTAGTGGATGATTTTGAAACCATCTTTGAAGTTTTGTTCTGGGTACTAAAAATATACTGGCACAAGTACTGGCAAGAAAATAAGTTGTATCTGTCTTGATTTAATATTTGATATTTTTAAATCAATGTCTCCAACTAAAAATTCTATTTGTTTGCTTGTTTATTTATTTATTTATTTATCTATCTATTTATTGGCCAGGCTGCCTTAAGGGTGGGCCTGGAGCAGCATGTGGAGCTGGGGATCAAACCACAGTCTCCTATGCCTGAGTGGGTTTGCCCAAGCAGGCACTTTAAACAACTGAGCTAACCTGCAAGCTACCTTTATTTACTTTTTGAAGAAACTTCTGTAAAAGTATTATTCATTTCACACCCAGCAAAAAAAAAAAAAACTTAATTACAATGCATGAAACAGCTAGATTGGTGAGATGAGCTTTAGGAGGCTTAGATCAATAGCTTCCAATATTACAAGCTTCACTGGTGGCCCACTGCAATTGCAGAACATTTGACTGTGTATGCATCTGCTTCCTCTTAGTCCAAAGAGAAGAATTTTCTTTTCCTTTCTTCTTTTTTTTTTCTTTCCTTTTCTTTTTTTTCTTCTTAGCAACATCAATAGAGTGGTGGGTCATGCCCACACACTGCTCTGTAGAACTATTGTGAGGACAATATGCAATGTGTCAACTTTTAAAATAAGGGGAAAAGAAAAAAAAAAAGTAATGTTGATTGAATGTGTGAATGTTTAATTGTTTGATCAATCTTATATACCTATATGCATTAATCTAAACTGATCTGATGATGAAAATATGTAATATAACCATTGTTAAATTTATACAATAAAAATATTAAATTAAAAAAAGTATTATTCATTTCAAACTGATGTTTGCATGACTTTATACATATATTACATATACATTCAAGAAATAAAAAATTAGTTTCTTTGAAGTAAGGAGGAAAAAAATCTGGGTTCATTTTTTAAGGGTGACTCATCTAGTGTCCAAATAACTACCATGTATGAGCTTAAATAAATAAATAAGCTTCTTTATATTCTGGGATGGTTTTAAAAACAGCTCAGAGGATATTATAACTGTTACTCTGTTAGTCATTATCTCGATATGCAGTAAAATTTTATGATCCTTTTATAGTAAAATGCAAGAATTCATGATGGTTATTAAAAACATCTTCCCTCCTTGGATGTAAAAATTTGGTGCCAGCATGCTTTGTTTTACTTTTTTTTTTTTTTTTTTTTTTTTTTTTTTTTTTTTTTTTTTTTTTTTTTTTTTTTTTTTTTTTTTTTTTTGTGGGACCAGGGTTCGAACTCACGACCTTGCACTTGCCCAGCAGGCACTTGTGCCTCGGAGCTATCTCCCTAGCCCAGCATGCTTTGTTTTGTTATAGCGTATCTATTTGCTCTTAAACTTTAGGACAGTGGTTCTCAACCTGTGGGTCGCCACCCCGGCACGGGTTGAACAACCAAAACACAGGGGTTGCTTAAAGCCATCGGAAAATACATATTTCCGATGGCTTTAGCCACTGAGAAGTCTGCAGCAGCACTATTCAGCTGGAATGCAGGCAGTTATGGATGAGCGTTCCCAAGGTAAATGCCTGCGCACATGCGCAGACGTGATTGCGCGTCACATGATTGCGTTTGGGGTCACCGCAATGTGAGGAACTGTATTGCCGGGTCACGGCATTAGGGAGGTTGAGAACCACTGCTTTAGGACATACCTAAGTATGTTCTTTGCTTTCCCCACCCTTCTAAGAGACACATCTGTGCTTTCACTATAATGTATTTAACTTGAAGGAAATTAAATACTCAAGTGTGTTATTAAAGAAATCAAACTCTTTTATCGTTCAAATTTTCCTTATCTTTTTCTACAGATAATGATATAGAAAATAATTACTAATTGCTGATGATAAACACGCTGTCCTCTGCTATAAATCTCAATAGATACTGTGCATTTTTATGTCCATGAACTCAGCTACTCATGTGCAATTATATATATGAGAAGGGAGTAGTGTCCATTTGTATTTACATCATTGTATGAATGTATATTTATTAACAAAGTCATTCCTTTAAAACCTAAAAAATTTTTACTAAGATCATTAAAGTTTAAATCAGAAGCACAAACAAATTAGGCAAATTAAGTACAATTGTTATAAAACTCCAGAATTGGATCTTTTCTTACATTTTAAATTGTTAGTCCTACAGAAAGTATTGGAAGAAAAGTACAAAACAGTTCTATTTTAGTTCAGCTATGAAGAACTTATAATTTCCACCTCTCTTTAGAGAGTCTTAAGTGTGTACACATAGCTTCTTCATTCAACCAGAACTTCCAAATAGTCCTTGGAACAATCATTCCTAGCCCTAAAAAGAAATGAAAACCTGCCCAACAGTTGCTATGGGTGATGCCATTATCCCAAGTTTCTGTAGTTACCAAGTAGTTTTCCAGTGTTCTCCAAATTAAGCCTACATAACTGACATGGTTGCAATGGGAAGAACACTGTAGGACACAGGAAGCAACCCAAAGGCTGGTGTTATCTCAGGTGAGGAGCCTGATGTGTCCAGGAGAGAGAGACACTCCTACATGTGAGGTGCAGTCCTACATGGTGGCCCTCCTAGCACTCATGTCACACCCAAGTCCTCTAAATAGGTCAATGATGAGGTGCCATCAACTGGCCCTGGTCAAAATAGGAGGCCATGCACAATGCCCAGAAGAACAGGGATAACAAAATCACCAAAGATTCAGCTATGACCACATTTGAGGCCTTGATGGTTCAGGGGAGGGAGCTTAAATGACAACTGTGTGGGGTAGGGCATACAAATGTGGTATCTGCATGGGCTTGGACTTGATGTCCTTAATATCCATTCAACATTGTCATATGTACCATGAGGCATGCTGACTGTGAACCACGGGTACCAGAAAGCTCTGCTGTTAGTGCAACATGAGCACAGCACCTGATGACCTGTACAGGGGATGCTTGTGAGCTCACCAATCATGTAGGCCTTGCCCAGGGCAGCCCAACCTGCCCAACTCCCAGTGATAGTGACCCTGACCTCTTGTATGTATTCATACACAAGTCCCCTGTACTACAGTCAATATACACATGTGTACATGTACCACATATGCACACAGGACAGTGGAACCGGAGTGCCCTGCCTCTTTACTCTCATCAAACTTGAAGATGATACCTGACCCATCCTCTCTGTTTCCAGGGTAGAGCAGGATGTAGCAGGGCAAAGTTCCTGAGATCCAGCTTCCAGATGGACACAGGTGCAAATACCAGACTGAAGTACAGTATGCGTGTTTGTAATGTTTCTTCCTCTTCTTCCTCTTCCCTTTCCCCTTCTCCTTCCCCTTCTTCCCTTACCTCCTCTTCTTCTTCCCCAGACATGGAGCACATGCCAAGAGGGACATGATCCTCTTCTTAGTCTCAGCTCATAGGGCTCTTCATAAGGAGTTAGGGTGGGGCAGGAGCTGAATCTGGGTTGAGGCAGAACCTGAGGTCCAGGCAGGATACCCAGCCATCTGTTGAGAACCATCCCTGGAAGTGGAGCTGCTGTTTCCAGAGGAGAGTTGTTCCTCTGTCCTTCGGAAAGGGAAAAACTGTACAAGAGCAATTGTTCTTTTTTAAATTTTATTCTTTGTGAAACTGCCTAGCAGTATAACTGCTTCATGGCTTTGTAATTACTATCTTGACTTCTGTAACCATGAGAGTGTAACCAAAATGCAGAATGCCTGATTGTACCAAGCTTCATGATCATTAATCCAGGCTTGCAACCAATGATCTTACCCTGCTAGATAACTAGAAGAACCACCAGGCTGTTCTGTCTCATCTCTATGCTGCCTTTGTACCTCCTGCTTTTACATCATATAAAAGCCCTAAACTTTACAGCAGAGATTGGGACTAATATTTTGGGAATAATCCCAATTAGTACCCATCAACATAAAATAGATCTGCTTCCAACTCTTTTTTTTTTTTTTTTTTTTTTTTTTTTTTTGTGGGACTGGAGCTTAAACTCACAACCTTGCACTTTCCAGGCAGGCACTTGTGCCATGGAGCTCTCTCCTCAGCCCCTCCAAATCTTGAGTGTTGTATCCATGTTTCTGTTTGCTGTAGTACTTCCTCTGAAGCCCCAAGTCATATCTGCATGTTCTATACATATATACTTGTTCTATTTTATACTATATATTACATAAATTAAACAAATATAGACAACTAAAATGGGGAGAAAAATATAAGATAATGCCTGAAATATATAGATGAGGAACTAATAGGATATGCATGTCTCTTAGGAATATAGAAGTAAATGGCAAATAAACAGTTTGACTGGTGTAAGACCAGAGAGCAGTATGAGAAAGGAGTGGGGCATGCCATTTTGATCTTGCTACTATTTGTTTAGAACTTTTATGTATGCATTAAAATGATAAACCCTAAAAGTTAGAATTTTTTTCTTTAGAAACAACAAAAGAAAATGCAAAAAATAGCAACAGAAAAAAATCATAATGGACAACAGCATGTTGACAGCACAATATGAGTTGCTGAAGGAAATGAAAAAAAAATTAGTATGGAACCAGAAGGTTTATAAATAAAGAAGCCATTGTGAAAGGTATTTTATTTTATTGCCTTTTTGAGACAGGGTCTCACTATGCAGTTCAGGCTGGCCTTCAGCTCACTTTGTAGTGTAGGCTGGTCTCGAACTTGCACTAATCCTCCTGCCTCAGCTTCCCAAGTGCTGGGATTACAGACATGCGCCACCACACCTGGTTATGTGAGAGGTGTTTTAAAGTTTAATAATAATATAGATGGATTCTAATAAGAAAACTTTTGCTCATAATATTGCAGTTGTGTCATTACATTTATCAAAATTTTAAGAAGGAACAAAGGATGTTAGATTCTTATAGCAATTTGCTGATATGTTCCCCTAATAAAACTTACACATGAAACCACTGAGCATCATATGTGCCCCTGAAGACCTCCTCGAGGCAAGCAGGCCTGACCAGACCCCGAAGTTCGAGGCAGGGTTAGACTGGTTGGTAACTGGCACTGGGCCAGTGCCTCACCAATTGATTTCTGTTCATCACCCATCAAATGGGGAGGTGTTCAGGTGTACAAGATCCTCCTTGTCATCTTTTGCCAAATCTAAATGTCTGATTTCATTCTTCTTTGTACCTTTTATCAGTTATTGCCTTATTTTTCATTGTAAAGCTGTGTACATTGGGTGTGATGGCACACATCTGTCATCTCAGCCCTTGGGAGACTGAAGCAGGAGGATTATCATCAATGTGAGGCCAGCCTGAACTACACAGGGAGACCCTGCCTTAAAAAACTAAACAAGCAAGCAATGTATTAGCATAATTTTGTTAAAGGCAGAAAAGTATAATGAAGAGAATTAGTAAGGGCCAGCCAAATAGCTCAGTGGATTAAAGCACCTGCAAGCAGGTCTAGAGGCCGGGAGTTTGATCCCCAGTGTGCCATGTCAGCCCTGCCCCTGGAATGCACTGAGCTAGCAATTGAGACTGGGTGTGGTGACGCATCTGTAATCCCAGCTCTTGGGAGGCTATAAACAGGTGGATCACTAGAGTCCAGTCTAGTAGTGAGACCCTGATCATCCTTCCCTAAAATACAAAAATTAAAAATTAAAAAATTAAAAAATTAGCATAGTTGATCCTACCACTAAGCAATTGACATTTGGCAATGTATATGCCACACTACGGGTGTTCAATAAATTCTAAATAGTATATCTATTAAAATAATATTTCAAACAAATACATCAGGATACATAAGACAGTTACACTTTCATGTTGAGTGTTATATACCTTTTGTGGTGTGCATCGTGGTTGGTTGTATATTTTTTCCTATGAATATGCCATGCTATATCCTATGAACAGACACAACCATTATTTGGAGGCATTTCCCTTTGTTTTGAGTGTGTTATTATTATAAGTAAATTGTAGCAAATTATATTTTTCTATACTTTTTTTCCTAATACTAGGTCATGATGACACACACCTGACATCACAACTACTGAGAAGGCTGACGCAGGAATATTGCAAGTTCAAGGCCAGTTTGGGAAACATAATGAGACTGTGTTTCATTGCTGTTTTTAAAATCATCAAGTCAACAAGATAAATGAAAAGTCAAAAAGCAAAGGAGCCAAAACCATGCAGAACCAGACCAGACACAATGACATGAGTAAAAGCAGTTTTATTGCAAGCTCATGCAGATGGCTGTCTTGCCGGCCAAGACAGCCTGAACACAAGGGGGCAGGAGACTACATAGGAGGGTGATTGCAGGCAGAAACGGCCACGTCACAGGTGGACATTATTTGTCTTCCTTGTGGTTGAATCAGAGACAGGTGGATCTGTTCTGCAGTTTTGGGTTTAGCTCTGCATGGAACCAAGGGGGAGAGAGTTTGAGGGCAGGGTGCCTGGGGAACTTTTGAGTCCAGACCTATTAATAATCATTCTTTGTCTTTTGATATACATTTTCAAATTACCCTCCAGAAAGATGTTATCACATAACCAAGTAGTACCATAGATAGATGAATCTGATTTCTGACCCCACCTACTCCAAAGATTATTTTACAAATATTTATTCTCCCAGTGGATCCAAAATGACCTCTTATTTTTATTAATACTGCGTTTTAAATACATATTTTTCATTTATTTGTGTTTAAAAATAAATGTCTTCTCCATGTCCTTTAGTACTTTTTTTTTTTTTTTGTCTTTTTTTGAGACAGGGTCTCGCTATGCAGTTGAGGCTGGTCCTGAGCTCACTTTTGTAGCCCAGGCTGGTCTCGAACTTGCACCAATCCTCCTGCCTCAGCCTCCCGAGTGCTGGGATTACAGGCGTGAGCCACCACGCCCGGCTTTTTTTGTCTTTTTGAGACAGGGTCTCACAATGCATTTCAGGTTGGCCTTGAGCTCACTTTTGTAGCCCAGGCTGGTCTTGAACTTGCACTGATCCTCCTGCCTCAGCCTCCCAAGTGCTGGGATTACAGGCATGCACCATCCTTTAGCACTTTTTATAGAGATGTTATTCTCATCATTCTGTAAGAGTTCTTTTATATTAATTGAATGTCATTTTCTTATATGTTGTAACTGTTTTTCCCAGTTAAAGCAATTTTTTGCTTTTGATTTTTTATACTGAGAATTAATTTTTACAATCAAATCAATTGAGCTTTTCCGTTCTGGATTTTTTTCCTTTATTTTCATGCTT